>JARFOC010006889.1:0-11100 GCA_031763485.1 Osmoderma eremita | reverse complement strand
AAGAAATAAAAATATTGCATCATTATACAATGTTTAGATTTGAAGTTCCTTAACATTTGGTAGGTGTATGAAAACTTACGTGACCCACTGTATATATATACACAGTACGGCCGGTAATTGTGACTTCCGTCCCACCCGCAGACTCATAACTTTTGAAAAGAATGAGATAGAGCGATCAAGCAAAAACGAGTTATAGGAAAATTATGATATTTTGCTTATAGCGAAATGCACTTGACTTAAACTGTAAGATAGAGGGCGTTGTTATCTTTGAAATCTTAAATAGAAAGTTCATATGGAACCTCATTTAAGATTTGATATTTTAAGTCAAATCCACGTCGCTATAGCAAAAATACCATAATTTTCCTCTAATTTCACCGCATTCTTGTTTCATTTCACTTATTCCTTTTAAAAGTTATTAGGGGGACACAATTTCTCACCGCACTGCAGATTTAAAAAAACGGTGTTATATGATTTAATCAAAAAGGGGATTCAAAATAAACTGGGTTACAATTATAAGTCAGAATCACGCCACTAAAGAATAAACCAACCACGTGCCAAACGTTTAAACCTTTCATATTTAGCATTAGTTTACGTAATTTCATTATTAAAAAAATTACGAGGAGTTTTATCAAAAATTTCTTTCTCAATTTTGTTCCTAGTTTTGTTACTAAATTTGCACAATCTACCACACGTATTTTTTGGATGCTAAATGAGTTGTGAAAGCTAACACAAAACCATAATTGGCTTTTATAAAAGCAACTTGCTGATCTAGAATATCATTCTCCAGTAACAGTTTTTTTTCTGAAATAGATTGGGACATCAGCTACACCGGCGGTTCTGTAAAACGTCTCGCAAATTTAACATGACGATACAATTCATCATAAATTTGGCCAATAGGAATCGTAAATTTTACATAGTTACCATGCATTGATAAACGGATATATCCTTGACGACGTGCTTTAATCATTTCTGTTCTTCGATGGCTCCGTCCAAACAAAAATAATGAATAATAATTAAAATCTAGAGCCATGATTCAATAACTGTCATAACAGCAAAGTTTGGTATTTATTAACAAACGTCAATTAAAATCGCAATGAATCGCTTGGGAATAGCTTCAGGTTTGGAACGAAGCGAAGCAATTGAATCTTTAACACCTGCGAACTCGGTGAAAAGGCACAAATGCATTTGGAAGCAATTTTTGACATTTTGTGAAGAGCGAAAATATGAATTTCTGAGCAGACTTTGAACGAACACTTGGCAGGTATTCTCAAAGACTGGACTTTCAACATAAAGCGAGCTGATGGCACCGATTATAAGGAGGGAGTTGTAAACACGATTTCGAATATTTTCGCAAAACTTCTCCAGAGAGAGTACTTTGAAGATTATAATCGGAAAATAGACCCATTCAAAGACATGGTTCTTGAGGATGCTAGAAAGGCACGTGCGACCAAAAGAAGAGAGCTACAAACGGTTCAAGGGAAAAAGAAAATCCACTTCTGCAGCTGTGACGACTGAAGAGATCAGCAAGATTGTGGAAAACTATAACGAAAACTCACCAGACGACTTGCAAAAAGAAATTCTACCAGATTTCTGCGTTCACCTTCCCTTTGTTCGATTGTAATAAGAGCTTTACCATGAAATAAACGTTCAAAGAAAATACAAATTTTATAAGACTATTGTGCCAGAATCAAAATTCATTAATTAAACTCAACACAAATTCAAATGCAACAACTAAATATATTGATAAATTTAATAATACGAAAATCTCTCCCAGGGCGTTATAAATGCAGAAATTCCTGAAACTATTTGGGGCAACTCAATAATCCCACCACGCTTGTACATTAACTGCATTGGATTTCATTCATCGGGTAATATATCTTCACAAAGCGTTTAATAATCGGGGAATAAATTTATTTTATTAATTATTTAAAAATTTCCGACAAAATCATCGGCTAAATCAATTCATTACGAAACCGCGGGCGCAAAATAATTCAATCCGGAACGCAGCTGTTTCGGATTATTAATTGGAGTATAATTTAATAAATCCATCGGGCAAATGAAAATATTGCGCGTCATATTTTCAGCGTTTTGCTTAGCGGGAAGTGTTTACTTTACAAATAATAATTGTATCTTGTTCGGTGTTTGTTTTTTCATATTTTTGCGCAGACCAAAATAATTAAATCTAGGTTAAAATCAATGTAACGGTTTCCTCTTGCGTAAAATGTGCCAATCCATGCAATGTAAATTAAATTTTATAGTTTGTTCATTCTGCTGTGTGCCCGCTTTTAGTCTGAATAGGAAACAAAATAATTTAATATGATGCCTCAAGCAAGTCTTCTTTTTACTTTTATATTTATAAATACACTGCTCAAAATGGTCTAAGGAATATACGTTTCTTAAGAGGCAGTCTCGACCAAATAAACTTTTAACATATTCTGTGATTAAATTGACCATAATAAAAATCTGATTTCAGAGCAGATATCATTATTTATGTTGCATTATTCACTTGTTAAGTGTTACCTAAATTCTAGCGGTAACTTGGTTTGCTTAAATTATTTTTAGTCGTTAGGAGAGTACATCTTTTGGGGCTTGATTTTTATTTGACACTTTGTTCTTTTCTGAGAAGTAAATTAAGTATTTACGATCGAAAAACTTTTCATACACCTTCACTATATCTAACTGCCTGGGGAGTTTGGGTTCCGTATAGCTGCAATAATAAAATTCTTGGAATTCCTTATCGAAGGCTTCACCTAACATGCGAGTAAGTAATGGTACACCAATAAATTGTTTCTGGTTGTCTTTAATACATTTAGACAATATTCCAACTATTTCCAACGCATACTTTCTTATGCGGTCAAGGTCAAGGGTTTGGGAATCTCCCATTAAGAGATTGGTCCAGAATCTTGTTAAAAAAGTCAACTTGATTCTCGACAGAAAATGGTGTCAAATAATAGTCGTAGTCTGATCCAAACTCTGTCACCCGAAATGAATTGGTGAACCACAATTGCATGATGGGACTACTCAAGAAATCTACAACCAAGTCAATTACGACGTTCTGTAAACCTGAGCTAATTTCATCAATTCCATCTAGCATTAATACGACCTTATTATTAGCTAAACAACACCGTTTATTGAATGCAATACTGATGCATTAGTTTACAAAAGTAGAATATGAAGCGTCGACATTTGACCAGCGTTGAAATGCTAGGAGCTGTTGAATAATTAGGGTGATTGTACACAAAATCAAGTTGTAACTGAATTGGACACCGCACAGAGCGTCAGTTGTACCATAGTCTACAACTGACCGGCGACAGGCGATGTAGACGAAAGACACACAGGTCCTATACGGATCACAACACTCGCTCAGGATCGGAACATTATTATGTAGGCTCAGTATCATACAGAAATTATGGCGCCGGAGTTGGTTTCCCATCTCTTGCATTTAGACGGAGTAACAGTTTCGGACCAAACTGTCAGGAACCGTCTGCACGAAGCAGATCTGCGTTGTCGTCGTCCAATTACAGTTCCTGAATTACGTAGGGACAATCGGACACTTCGCTTGAGATGACCACAAGAACATGTGGAATGGGGAGAAGCCGAATGGGGTAATGTTCTGTTCTCGGACGAGTTTAGGTTTGGATTTCGGTCAGATAGCAAAAGAGTAAGGGTTTGGCGTGCAGGTGGAGAAGCAGCGAGGATCAGATACTTTCAGAAGGTCCATTATTTTAAGGGAGGCTCTGTAATGGTTTGGGCCGGAATAATTCTCCACCATAAAACAGCGCTCGTTTGCATAGATGGAGCAATAACTCAGCAACGATAGATTGGGGAAGTTCTACGATCTGTCGTCCAACCATTTGCACATAGAGCCGGGCTAGATTTACGATGTATGCACGACAATGCATGTCCACCTACTGCTGGGAAAGCGACAAACTGGGTAACTGACGAACAGATTCATATCCTTCCATGGCTTTCTCAATCACCAGACCTCAACCCAATAGAGCATATGTGGGATATGGTCCAAAGAAGGTTAACACCGTTTAAGGCGAATATTCAACCCGCCCAAAATTATAAAAAAACTCTTCAGATAGCAACGGTGTCTGATAACGCAAGATGTCACTGATGCGATTTAAGCATGCCCAGAAGATACCAGACTGTTATTAGTTATATAGGTGGTAATACAACGTACTAAGACAAATATGAAATAGCCTAAAGTGTTTCCTTGAGAGTTGGAAAGAGACTTTACTCATAAATAAAAATAATAATAATTATAAAATTACGTTTTCAATAAAATCACTGAATACTTTATTGTTGTTTACATTTTTATGTATTTTTACGTTTCTCTGGTTGCTGATGTCAAATTTCAAGTACAATTAACAGTAGAATAGGCCAACTCGAAAATACTTTATGTTTCTTAGACCATTTTAAGCAGTGTATATTTGTTGGTAGCTAATATTGTTAGGCTGTGTTCGAGAATATAAAAATGCTCAAATCCCCTGTTACAGTTGTATCTAGTATCATAAACAGGTCCTTCAAGGCTAAAAAATATTACCAACTAATATGACACTGACTTAAGCTTCTCGGTAAGTCTAACAAAAAATATCTAAAGAAGCCGTTTTGGACAATTTGACACAAATTTCGGTTATTGTAGATATGTCTATCGAGTGTTGTAGTCGCGTTGTGGTATTTATATTTGACGTTTCGCTGAACATACTGTCAACTTCTTCAGAAGAAACGTCAAGTATACTGCCGCGTATTCTTTTAAAAATGTCGGGTCCCTCTTTTTGTCGTTTCTTTTGCTATTGGCGACTTCTTGTTTTCTTACTTAATAATAATAGGTAGAGCAGGTACTTACAGTTTTCGCGACCTTCACTGTCTTCGGTTATTTCTTTCTAGGGGGGTAGCTGTTACTCAATACACTTAGACTAATTTACAAACTTCTTTTTTATTCCACACCCGACTACCGTTCAACACCGACTGCCCGCTACAATCTTTCTTTGCGCTCCTCGAGCCCTCGCTTCCTGTGTCTCATATTCTTACGTTAAGGTTTCTTCTGAACTAATAATCTGACGACAGAAAACGAGGCTTCGACTTACGTTTACATGCTTTTTATACAGACTGCATAATGTATAATGGAACTTTCCGTGGCATTACCCTCCCCTTGAAAAACAGTGTGCCCGCACAATCGAACCATGAAACTGCAGTAAATGCCACCAAAGTTCCATTATTTACAAACGTTTTTACTTTAATGTTGCAATTCAACCAAAAAAAATTTTTTTTAAAACGTGTCTTAAAATGCTCATTTAAACATTAATCAAAGAATTCCATTCTTTAACCGTTTCGCGCACCATTGTTGTCTACCTTCTCCGTCCAAACCGATGTCGCTTCAACGTCGTTCCATTCCGTGTGCAGAGATTGCGGGTTGACGCAATGACTATCCCCTACTTAATTCAGGTATGCCTAAGCCTCTTACTCTGTCTCATGCACTGCCTATGTCATTCCGCGAATTTCTCCGGATGTACCTTAGTTGTGAGCTGACGTATGAATTAAACTCTACTCGATCCAGGCTTAGCTTAGCCTCTTGCTCTTCCGTAGTCACCGTCTGTTTCCACAATAATGTTAATTCCTCCACACGCGACAATACCTGTAAAACTTTTCTACAATGCATTAAGATCAAGAAAACCTACACTCAACTAGATCTATTATTATTTAATGCGGTGATATTGTTACTTTTATGCAAATGTTGTTGATTGAATAAATGTAGATTTCAGGCTGTAATTGTAAGTGAAAATAGTAATAAACTTGTTTGAAAAAAGGCAGAGGACTAATAAGAAGGTTAACGTCCTTAATGACAGATAATATTAGAATATCACGAAATATTCCCATCACTCGAAACTCATTATTGTCTTTAGTAATTTAACGCTACAATAAATAGTGGAGCGACGATTTCATCATTGTTGACATTTTGTTCTAAAGTGAATAAAATTACTGATTTTATATCATAATGACAACGTGGGCGACCGCCGTTCCATATCAGGGGATGCCTCACCTCCCCAATTTACAATTCTATTATTTTAATTGGCGGAAAGTCATCACCTGCGCGTCCCAGGCGCGATTGCCTACGGTCGAATAAATCGCGAAATGTTATTTTTTCATAACTTATTCCATTATTATTGTAATTCGCCGCGTATTCCGTGTCCATACGGCGCATAAAATATGGAATCGTGGAATAATCGGATTTCCGGGGGTAAGAGAAAAGGACCTAGGGCGACCGCTCAGAGCCGCCGCAGATTTACCATCAATGCCTCACCTCGTTCGCTGACCTTTCGCCTCTCCCTCTTTCTCTTATAAGCCCTTTTGATAACTTGTATCTACTGCGCGGCAGTTTTAGGTTTTAGTACGTAGAAATAATGCAACACTTATCATTGGCTAGGAGAGACCATAGACAAATATGCGGATTAAAACCACGCTTGATGTACTAGACGTACATCACGGTGGTTAGATTCAAGATCACTTATGCATCCTTGGTATAGTGGACAATGGTGCAGCAACAAACTGTTATAACCGAGCTCATCAAGATATAGAGGCTTGCGTGTTTCGGTATAACAGGTGCAATGCGGACAACGGCGATAGCAACAATGGAATCCCTTCTAAACCTCCCACCACTTCATGTAGTGATAATGGGGGAGGCAAGAATGGGGTATTCTCGATTGCTAAAGTCCCCAAACAGCAGATATGAAGAATTGGGGCACAAAAATCTGGGAAAGTATGTGGGCGGCCATCTGTTGGCAATAAAAACAGACCACATGATTCCCAGATATGTATTTAACAGGAACTTCTTGGTAGAAGTCACGGATCGGGAAAGCTGGGACAAAGCAGCACACAGGGACAAGCCGGAGAAGCTACCCTGGTTCACAGACGGGTCAAAGACCGAGCATGGATCGTAAGCTGGAGTTTATAGTGAGGTGGGGGATACGAATATCACCATCCCACTAGGAAAATATACTACTGCGGTACAGGCAGATGTGTACGCTATATTGCACCGGGCAATAAAAATGATTAAGAGGGCTTATAGTAATCTATATTGCAACGGATAGTCAGGCGTCACTTAGGGCAATATGAAACATTCACGTCAATGCTTGGTTTAGGAATGCATGCTGGAACTGAATGTGTTCGCGGAACGCAACAAAGTTACTTTGTTGTGGATGCTTGGGCATTCGGGAATCGTAGGCAATGAAAAAGTCGATGGGCTGGCGAAGATAGGATCATCGTCTTCATACGTGGGCCCAGAACCTGCTCTGGGGTGTCTAAAAACACCGTGCGAGGGCGGATACGAAAATGCGTCCAAGAACAACATAAAGAATACTGGAAAAAATACAACCAGGCAAAGTCATGGCAAAACCGTTATTACGGAGCCATCAGTAAGGAAGGCTGACTCTTAGTAGGAATTACCTTCGTACTGTAATGGGTCTCCTGACAGGACATTGCGCACTGATAGGACACCTACAGAAAATTGGAGTTGACATTGAGGACCCAAGTTGTGGACTGTGTGAAGGAGCAGTAGAGACTCCATACCACATCTTATGTGAATCTTTGGGAAATCAAAAATGAGCCCGGAAGACTATACATACCAACCGGCAATTGTGCATTGTACAGACTGGTACAATGCACAACGATCTGGGAATAGATGGTATAGCGCATGGGTACAAAAATGGGAGACAAATACAAAAAGCCAATGGGCTGAAATGTTTCCACAGGCTTATGTCAGACGGTTCCCTTAAGGAAAAGAAAAACTAGAGAAAATCCGCAATATCCTTTGCAAAATGTAATTGTGTACTTCATCTAAACGATGATAAACCGTCCCCTAATCCCCTATCCATAGCTAGGTGGCTGGAACGGAATAGAAGAACACCATGTGGGGAAAGTCAGAAACCTTAAATCGCCGGACACAACTTCTTTTCGACTAAACTTCCTGTGATGCTTAAACTGATGTAAGGAAAAGAAAATTGCGTTGGTAATTGAAATTATTCGCATTTCTCGTTGAAGGAAAAGCATCTGCAATGTCGTAATATTATTAGGAAACAAATTGTCCTGAACCTTCGCACATAATACTAAAATTTCTGGCTGGGAAATCTGTAAAAAAGTTTTTTACTCATTGAGTATTCTATTTTATGATTTCAGTATACGGTCTGTTGATTACAATAAAGCAACACATAACATGAAGAAGAAGTAATCCATTGGCTAAATCTCACTGATTTGATTATTTTTTACGAGAAGTATTATTTATTCTTTAACAAATGTACCCTTTCGCATCCTTATTTAAATAAATACTAAATGCTTTTCCTACTTTCTCTATATCCAGAAATAAAATAGCTCTTATTTTGTGTATTTATTCACAGTTCGAAATTTGGCCGTGTAGATCGTCTAGTGCTGGTATTAAACACCTTCGATTAAAAATATCCGTGTAAGATTTACACTACACTTTACTCTACGTATAGGTATAGGTTAAAGTAAACCTATAGCTAAAATTAACAATTGTAGAGTGAAAAATATTCGATTTTCCAACAGTAAAAAGTACTCTAACGTTAAGTCACATGACATGAGTTAATAATTTACACTAAAACTAGTACACCGTTATAAACTCGGTCTAGAGTTAAATATTAACTCTATATTTTCCACTGTGTGCAATATGAAAATTCTGTTTACTTCTGCAGACGTGCCCTAGAGGAGTAAACGTGCTACGGTTTACTCCTCTGGGACACGTCTTGGGGTAGTGGAAGGTTAAGAAATATGCCGCCCCCGCTGCTTCGGGTGTTTCTATGTGTTTCATCCTCTTTAACTTTCTTGATAAGTTTTCACCATGCTAGTTCTATTTCATATTTTCATCTATGATAATACCTAGAAAGGTTACTGTTGAGAGCTGGCCTACATATTTTGTTATAATGACTAGCGTTTGCGTTTTTTTGATGTTAATTTGCAGAAAATCATTCTTCAGCATCATTAAATCATTAAATCATCAGGGTTTTAGTGGAAGATTTTAAAGTATGCATCTCGCAGTAGGAGTGAAGTGTCGTCCCTGTACATACATGTCTGGGCCCCATTAATGCTAGTTGCCATGTCGTTAATGTAAACAACGAAAAGCAGCGGACCAAGAATGGATCCTTGCGGAACTCCATACTGTACTTTCATTGGGTCAGACTATAAGTTGTTAAACTCCGTAATAGCCATTCGAAGCAAATTTAGGGGTACTTCTCTTCTTCCGTAATATTCCAACTTATCAAGCAGAATATCAGAATCGAAAACTTTACTTAGGTCCAGCTTGCTCATTTCTGCAAATTCACCAGCATCAAAGGCTTTTTAAATATGCTCAACCGTACTCAATGCACCTGATATAGTAGAGCGTCCCTTTCTGCACCCATGTTGACTTATTTTAGTATTTAGCAAGCCTTGACACTATCGGTTTAACAAATGCAAATTGAAGAATTATTAAAAATAGTTTGCATGATTTTTATGGCACATCACTAATACTCACTGACAAACAAATAACTACATAGTATCTTCATCATCAAAGTGAAAGCAGGATTTTCTAAAAGTGAGCTGATAGCGGGACACTGTATGTTTATCTTGTAAAAAAAACGATTTTCGTCGTTCGATCTTGCACACAAAAATATTCTTTTATAAATCAGAAATGATCCATCAAGTATCAACTTGTGATAATAATGATAATAGAACAATTTTGTTTTTTAACGGGCTTTTAATATCATACTAATACATATGAAGGCTTTCGAGTTTTAAAACGATTTAAAAACCTATTTATTCCCATGATTTTCATTAATTTAAACCACCCTTTGACATGCAGATTATGGCCTGTAAAAGCGGGTAACAAGCTCAGAATAAATCCGGTTCACGTGCAATCCATTTTCACGTCGGCGTACGGCCAACGAAACGTGCTAAATCTCGCAACGCGACCATCCAACACCGATTACCGCGAGCGATCAATTAAACGACCTTTAATTTATTAAAGTTAAGCCTACATAATATATGAGCGGAAACTTATCCGGAAGCGTTACCGAAAACGCCGATTAAATATTGACGCCGGCGAAGACGACTGGCTGTTAAGTTTTTTCTTCTTCGTCCTCGATTTTCTTGTCGCCACTGACGTATACAAGTAGTCGCAAACTGCAACGTATCGATTCGTGAGACCTGAGCCGTCGAAAGAAAGTTAAATATTCCGTAGCGTCGCGTTGTGTTGCTGCTCCTAGCTTTTGACGTCCTTATCTTGGGGAATTAGGTTTTTTCCACGTGTTACACGGTACTTTGTGGTAGCTTGTTTGCTCAGTTCTTTACGTAGATAAAAATTATAAATGAATGTTCGAAACCTCGACAAAATTCGGCTTTCCTCCGACGAGATTCTTTAGAGTCGGTTCCCAAAGCAATTTTTTACGCGCTTTGTAGACAGCTGAAAGCGATTTTTCTCTTACTAGTGAGACAACTTCAATCAGTCCAGTTAATTGGTTCTACAAAGAAAGGTTTAGCTTTTCCTTTAAGTTCGTCTTTATTTTTTTTGTACGTTTTTTTTTACGTTTCTGAGCTGCTTCTCCCATTTCGTAAGCATACTTACAAAGTATTAAAAAGAGGGGGTTTCTTCCCCAACAGGTATTCATAGCGGAAATTAAGTCGGAAATAGCGAAGCATTATGATGTTTTTGAGGAATTAAGAGAGACGAAAATTACACCGCACATAAATGAGAACATTGAAAATTTAAAGGAAAAGGAACTAAATCAGTGAAAAGTAGATTAAAACTTCTCTTTCAGAACAACCACTGAGAGTAGAACTGAAAAGATTAATTGAAGTATCGGCCCCCTTTCAGGAAAAAGAGATTACTCAGTACCTTCTAGAAATCTACTTCCTTTAATCGACCAAACAAATACATGTAATAAAAAAATTGCATTTTATGTATGTCTTAACCAGAATAAAACGCCTTCAAACTTGAAATTATAAAATTATTTATTAAAATCAACCATAGTATTACAAATGATAAGGATGAGACTTCGCTTCCAATCAATAATAAAAAAAATGATTATTAATAATTTCGGTTTGAAT
>JARFOC010006878.1:0-11105 GCA_031763485.1 Osmoderma eremita | reverse complement strand
GAACAAATCCATTATCATCACCAGCATGAACTAATGCAAAACCAGGTCCAAGCCCGGTTGGGGATTTCAAACCAGTACTTAATCCTTGGATAAAAGCTTGTCGTCTATTTTGAATTTTAGTGTCTGTCCAAGTTTTATTTACTGCATGCCATGTATTTATCCATAATTCATCAGTATATGTTATAGTTCAACCTGAAATAATTAAAGTTACAGAAATGTCAAATAGCAAGAACTAAATTATATCTTCTTCACTTAATTTCTTGGTCTCGTAAGTATTTGTGCCTCCACCGAATAATGTCGTCTCGTTCGATGAGTATATTTTGCTGTTAGCTTTGACAGAAACCTTCTACAATTATATCCTGTTCCATAGCTGTCGATGGCCCTGCAAAGTTCCTAATGCAATCGTGTTGTTTCGGAGTTTGTTTGTGTTTTTTGTAGTATGTAGAGCACATTTTGTTCCGAATCCCAAGATATAAAGGTGATGCTGCCAATAATCACGGCCTACAAACGAGAATTGTGAATTAATCATAAGTTATTATCTGTAAACCTACAACACCAGATGATGTATTATATCCATGGCTATAACTCCTTTTACTCCATCCATCGTTGGCTATTACAGTGATATAGGGAGTACCGTCTCTAGTCGCATGACCTTTCTCTAAGGTAATCTTTCTTTCACATTCTCCAGCTTTCTTCATTTCCTCAAAGAAATAGTCTCTCCAAATCTATAATATACTGAATGTGGGAAGATATTATAAGTAATATCAATACCAAACTAACCATTTTAATATCTGATGTTGATTTCATATACGTTTTTGCTGACATAAGTGGTATATTTAACACTGTGAAGTTCTTCGCACTTACTGTGCCTTAAACCTGTCGACAAACTTTCCCATGCGGCGGATTTGTTGATATTATTGCCAATCGATATACGATCGGTAGATATTATTTGTGAGTTTTCACAATTATCACAATAATAATGGAGGGTTGAGGATAGACCTCTACTTGCTTTTTTCAAAAGCCCCATTTTGCCTATAGTACAAATCCACTATTCTGCGACCTTCTAAATTATCAAGTGGGTTCCGATAATTATCACCAATTTCTTATTTCAGTTCTGACAAATCTCTATAAAATTACATATAATATAATATAAACGCAAACTTAATTACTTAGTTAATTCGCTACATACGTTTCGCTGTTGTTTTGAGTAATAAATATATTTTTATCACATAAACTAGCTTCCAAAAACGGTGACTTCGATGTGGTGCTAGAACAAAAAAGGTGTAATATTTATATGCTATTTATTTGTACTCACTATACTTCTCGCGGTACTTACAGGTCAGGAACTTATACTGCACAATGGAACATTTGTAGCACTTTTTATCTTCTCACTCTCTAAAATGTAAATCAAATTATGACTAGGTATGTTATAATATATAATATATATATTTTTAATCTAAATATTATAAAATTACGTACCTCAATAAGATATGGCGTTGGGTTTTGGGGAGGATCGTCTGCTGCACATGCTGTTTTTGTGGCGCATAAGGGAATTGTGAGAATCATCGCAAATGTATGCAGTACCTATAGTTGCAGGGCTTATACATTTTCGAGCTATGTGTACATATTTTTTTGAACAGGGCAAAGTTTGTGAAGAGTAGTGAAACTCATCGATACGGTGTGAGGAATGGAAATCAGTTTAGGGTTCCTTTTGCTAGACTGGAAGTTAGTAAATTGTCGCCAACTTGTATGAGCTTAAAATTATTTAACTCTCTGCCATCGAATTTAACTAAATGTGAACATGTAAATAATTTCAAATATATGTTGAAATCTTGTTTGACTGATAAAGTCATTTATAGCTTAAACGAATATTTCAATTAATATTCTATCCTTTTTTTCATAAAAGCCATACACCTGTCTCATCCGTTGACTATTATTAAAAAAAAATTCAATAAAACTTGTATCAATTTCGATTTAACACTCTGTTTTTTTTTTAATTTTCACAGGCAAACGCGAGTTTTCGGGATTTTGCGAAGAAGACAACTGCACGATAGCATTACTTTGGTACTACTACTAACTAATTCTCCACAAATGCGGATTACTAAATTTTAAGGATGGGTAATAAATGGTGCACTAATACCTTACTGACTAACTTAATCATTAGGGGCGAAGTAGGCATTACCAAAATTTGTTTTTCCAATCTAACTTTTTCATTAAGATTAATTCTTTTTTGCACACATTACATTTTACATTTTTTTAAAGATTTCTTTTATATCTATGCTTAGCCTTACTCAAAAAATTTCCGCAATAAGAAACTCGAAAATATGTAAATTTTCGACCTCTTCACATTTACTTTGTAACAAAACTGGATCTTTTTCAATAAAAGGAAACATTATAGTAATTGATTTTAACCATAGCTTTACATATTTGAAGAAAAAAATGCGTTTTATGGAAGCATTTTTTAGTTTAGTAGGAAATAAAATGCCGCTCTTTCTACTTGGCCATACCCTAAATGCATGGTAACCCGCATTATGGATGTCTCGTTATATCTGTATAGTTATGTAGCTACACGTTTATGTTCCTTTATGAATTCTGTATCATTAATGGCCTCTTAGTACATCGTCAGTGAACATGGAATTGATTAAAGGAATCACTAAACTTGTTTTAATGACTTACACGTTTTATCGCATAACAAGGTGCATTATTATTGCTTTTTAGGAGGCATAACTTATACTTTCGCGTCGGTTATTTAAAGTAACCACACATTAACAGCTTTTAAACGTTTATATAATAACATATTTGAATATTTGAAACCATATTTTATATATTTATTACGCTTTTAGTCTAGAATTAATTACATTCCCATGACAATTTGCATTTGGTATTTTATTTAAAGTTTTACTAGTTATTTGTGGCGATCAACGACTATTTTTGGATGAGAAATTGATGCAACCTCACATAATATAATCTAAGTTGATATACACGTACACTGAAAGTGAACTCAATTAAAATGGTAATGAAGCCCTGCGCAATTTGCTATTTGCGTGTAGAATAATTGCTAGTAGAATACGATTTTAATTTTCTTATATGCATCCATGCGCTGCTACAGTTTGATTAATTCCTATCGAACAAAACGTTATAATTACTTGTCACTTGTTTATTAGTCATATTCCAGTAACATCCTCTTAATTATTAAAGAAATTAACAAGCACCAAGGGGATTGGGCGTCCATCATTAAATGTGAGGTAGTAAAAAATGTATAAAGCTGCTGCTTTTTGTAAGGGAATAGCCACCAGAAAGCATATTCATTTATTCGACAGATATTATCTAAGCTCTCGGTTAAGATGCATTCCTTTAACTGTAATATTTTTTTTCATCCAATAGATTAATAGTCAACGGCAAACTTCATTAGTCGAATCTGACACAAGACGAAATATCAGGTAAATTTCTGTAAAAGGTATTCTTTACATGAAAATCCACACAAAACTGAGGTGAGGTAGAAAAGCGGTGCGTTTGTTCTTGTGTGACCGTACGAAGGATGTTCCAAGGCCATATAAAAGAGGTATAAATTTTCAGATTTTATTACACGGCAATTCCATAACAGACTGATAGATACTACTGAATTGGTTATTTTTATGAAAATTATGCTCATACAAAGTAACTAAAGCCAATGTTAATGAGAGTAGTAGTTGGTGTCGATCATTAATACTGTGAATGAATTAGCATAACGTTGCAAAAAATATAATTTATTGCCGTGCTTAGAACTGAATTTTGGAAATCATTTATGATATTTATGTCGTTAAAGTAAAAATCAATCGTAAACCGTAGCCATAGATTCAATAAAAAAATTATATCGCACCATTACTTATGTGGGTCATCAACTGTAATCTATAAGAAATTGTAGCAACGCATATTAATAAAGTATTTAGACATACATAAAAACCTAAGTGTGAAAACCGATATTAGCTGTAAAAATTAAATATCCCGCATTATCTATGAAACCGTTATCTACAGGAAATTAGATCGGCAAAATATTGAAATATAAATGAATAACGTGAAAAAAATGATTAGATCTATTATTGTTATAGTTCTTTATTCTACGTTGACTAACCTGTCATATATCATGGGATTATAATTACTACCCTTTTCTACCTCACCATCGTCCTGAAGATTAGGCATTACGGTGGTAAACATTAGAAGTGTCAGGGGTTGAAGCGAGGGGGTATATAACCAGGTACGCAGGTAAATGCAATGACAGGGCTGCACCGGTGTTATGCAAGAGGTCACTCAGGTATTATGAGCGGGCGAGAGCCTGGGACTTTAGGGAAGTTGCGCCTGTTTTTTATCTGCACTTTAGGGGTGTTATATACGCCGTTCCAAAACAGTGGCGTACTTGTTAGGGTCACAAATGACCTAGCCATAAGTTGACATTTGATTTAATTAGTATTTGGATATTTTGATTTTTTTGCCTAGATGAAATGAAGGAAAAGCAATAAGGCCCGTGTATACATACTTGCAGTGTGCAAAACAACACATTCCAAAATTTATTTTATATCGTGTCAGCGCTCACTGTACACAGCCCATTAAAAAAAGCGAGATACCGATTTTATAAGGTAAATCTATATCATGAGTTGCCTGCAATAACAATGCAGTAATGGCTATAGCTATGCAAAACTAATCTTTTCTAAAGACGTTTGCTTTAAATAGACATGTTACTGGGTAAGGCAATCGATATTGGACCATCTATAATGCTCATTAGATAGTAGTGTTTCACCCTCACCAAAACCCCCATGAAGTTATTGTTTGATGTAGACTAGTAGACATTGGAGTTCTGGGGTCTTACTGGGGTTTCTTTAACGGAATTGTAACTGGCGCGGTGTATTTTAATTTGCTGAATATTAGCTCATCCCCGCCTATAAGCTTTATGATCAGAGGAAACTCGATCTTCCAAGATATGATATCATTCCTCAACTCCAATCCGCGCCCAAGAATTTACTGAGATGAAGTTTTTTTCCAAATCTTTGGTTAGGAACAAAGTGGACAACTTAGTAGTTAACAAGATCGGCAGATTTACCTCCCCTCCCCTGCCTTTTTGTGGCAATACATAAAAACTAAGCTATATTTGTAATTGGTCGGTAAATTTGGAAGGTCTGAAAGCAAAAATTCGTCGGGAAATTTGACGCATATCTCCGGAAGATATTGACACTGTTATGCTGCCAACGGTAATAATTTAATTCAGCTATTTCTATATCTATTCTATAAATATAGCGTTTTAAAAGTTTAAATGTATTTTTCTTAAAAACTGTCTTGGAGAACCTACATCGAGATTTGGCATCAAGGGGTATGCGGTTAGATTCTGCTGAAGGTCAAATGATGCTTGAAGGGTTTAATTTATTTCCCAAGCGGTCTCTTAATTCTATTTTTTATTACCAGTTTAAATACTCAGTTTGAAATCATCTCGTAATTGTTCCGAGAAAACGAAAAAATAAAGAATAGAGAAAACACAAATAACATTTTATCCTTGTCGCAAACTAATTAAACCCGGGCAATTAAAGGTATCGTTTCAGGTACTCCAGGTAAAACTTTTGTAAGGCTAATGCTTTACCGTATGGTGCGCGTTAAACCAAAAACCGTAGTACGATATACACATGGAGATTTCCGTATCTTATTATATCCTCTTAAACTGAAGCATTTCATTTTTAAAATTATTATGCCTATCTTATTAACATGAAGAGAAACAACAATGTAAACATTCTTTAGGAGTGATGGCTTTCTATTCATCTTTTTTATATAACCAGAGGACAACGCAGTCAATCTCCAATACAATAACTTTAAATGCCACATATAACATGGAAATGTGTTAGTAAATGTATGCATTTTTAAGTTTAGAACATAAGGTTAGTTCCTTGATCATGATTATAAGGATGTGGTTGGTAGATTTATTATTAGTGGGACTACTAACAAATTGTATCCGATGTAGGCAGCGTTTTTCTGATTGAGTTTGGTTTAATTGTAAGTGGCTGCAATTAGTAAAAACGATTAACATACGTCACCTACAATTTATGTAAAAATGAATCCCTGTTATGAATGAGGAATGATTCTCATTTGCGCGGGTTATGTATTTAAACTAATTCAATATAATTACCTGATCATTTTGCCAAAACAATAATGATACTTCATCTTTTGGCGTTGTGTCGTCTGTTGATAATGATTAGCATAATTAAACGTTTTTGGTACTTTTATAAATTGGTTATTATATTCTGACTATGGCCGCATCAACCTACACATTTCCATTGATCTACTCCCTTTTCATTCATTAAAATACAGAAATATAAAATGTTACAAACAAATAAAATACTATACACATTCATTTGAATACTTGGTTTTTTATTTCTGGCTTTTTACTCTTTTTATTCTTCCTTTGATTGTTCCTTCCTCATGTGCTTGGTTGGTAAGGACCTTTCTGTTTCTTCTAGTAACTCCTTTATGAGTGTATACCTTGTAATATCTTAGTTCGTCTGATTCTCCAACACCCTTCCTTTTTCTTGATCCGTTATCCACGTCTTCTTTCGCTCTTATAATCTTATAAGTGGTTTTATTATATATCTGCTGTCGCAGTCTTTCTTCTGTCTGTTCTTTTCTTCTTCCATTTTCTCTTGTAGCTACTATTCCTTCTTTTACTGGTACATTCTGGTTGGTCTTAATTTCTTTTGCGGTATTGGCAATATATCTCTTAAATGTCGTTCCATCAATATATGTGAAGATGCAAATTCACATTCTAATGGCGTGTTTCTAAACACTAAAAGGTCTAAATGGCGATCGGAGGGTTTCTTTATTATGCTATTGACAAACTTTACTGCGCTTGCCCTTGATCATTTGATTGTGTATGATGTGGACTACTGCGATTCATTTAAATTTGTTTCGTGCGATTCATTTAAATGCGATACTGTCCAATGGGCGACAATTATCACTTCCCACAATATCGAGACTATCATATCTTTAGCCTCCCCAATGACAGTTTGGCTCGAAGTTTTAAGTAACTCGACCATTTTCGGGGATGCGCTGTAACAATCGTAAATTACTAAATATGTTTTGCTTTTATATTCATACGAGTGGGTAGCAATAGTATTTCAAGATAAGCAAGATATATTAGGGTGCATAAGAGGTTGTACTGCAGAAGTGTTTCACTTCAAACTTGTTTCACAATTATTTATAACTTTATATTTTGAATTTGTCCATCCCTGACCACCATATCGCCGTTTTGGCCTTCATTTACTTCTATTAAATCCTTGATATTCCATATTCCATTTCATTTAAACACTGTTTTCCCTACTTAGACGGCAAGGCATTTGTGCATTTCTGTTGTGGGCATCCATAAATTACACACTCTTTCTTTCTCAATATTTTATTCCTTCAGTTAAATTTGGCTCGCTCTATCTTATATTTGTCTATTTTATATAACGATGATTTTGGACTTTCTTTAACTAGTCATAACAACTAAAACTTTCTTCTATTTCTTTTTTTGTAACCTGTCCAATACTTCATTTACTTGTATCCCCATGTGTAAGTTACTGATTTGGATTTTAGCCAGTTTACAAAACTCCCATTCCTCTTTATGGAAGGTGGTGATTGCTGGATATCTCCCTTTATTGACGTTGGTGTATGCACTTGTAATTGTGCCAGAATTTCTCGGACCCCGTTTGCTCTTTTTTGTCAATTTTTCAGTCAACCATTTATTACCCTCCCCATGATCGTTACAGTCTTAATTCCTTTTCCCGCAAACTTTCCATTACTACCAACCTTTAAATTTCCGCTAACTTAGACTGCAGATGTTGCATTGTCACTAGTACCACCTTCTTAAAGATTCGTTTGAATGTGGCTATACCTTTTTATTTAAATCAAAAATTGATATTACATTATTGAGATTTTAAATTATACATAGTATTATCGATCTCTTCGTTTGCTTATATGTTCTAGGTATTGTTCAGTAAAGCAGCAATTGATGTTAGTATATCAAATCCTAATGCATCCCGATGCGTTAGGATAATTTCTGCGAATTAATAATCTTTACGGAACTGCAGTCAATTTTGCACATTTAAACCTAATAATATATGCAAAAGTACATGAATCTGTATATGCATATGCCATGCACGCAATGAATTAACATATTTTATTTGCGGATAATAACATCTAATAGTGTTTAGTTAGCTATCGCCTACGCCATTGGTGCTGATCAAGAAAGGTAAAACGAACATTTTACCTGCATTGTATATATGCGTATCGCAGGTTAAAAGGCATTCGAATCGTATTCCCGTTTGTCGCAATGTACACGACCAGATATTATGATAATACGACCTATTTCAAAGTGATCATGACAACACGGACTCTCGAGGCTGGAGAATGCGTGCCGATGGCAGCACCGTATACTTTCGGGCTATTGTACCTGACGCCGTCGAGTGCGGACCCCAATTTGGACTCGGGTGGGGAGTGCCTTTGCTAGAATTAATTTCAATTTTGTTTGAGGATTTTTCGCGTGTACGCTTGTACGTGATTTATGTGTGAGAACACAATGCTGTGAAGGTAGAGAAAAAAAGGAAAATTCGAAATGGTTTTTAAAATACTGGTGATGGTATATCAGAATAGAATTTGAAGGTAAAGATTAAGGAGGGTGTGGTAATGAATTCACCTTAGACAAAAAAATATTAACTGATGCGCCACTTAAAGTCATATTATTGATGCAATGTTCACGCAATTTAGTTTAGTGTTACAACTCCACAAGGCGCCTGTTACTACTTCCTTAATTTATTTCTTTCTGAGAGTAGGTAATTCATTTCGGTCACATGATTTATTTCTTCTTTCCTTTTGGCAGAATGAAAACTACGCAGTGTTTAATTACGCCAGGAGATTCTTCTATATTTCGCCTAAAGTCAATTTTGCTCTAGCTTGCTATTCATGCTTTAAAGAATCCTGATTCCATCTCTTTTCCCTAATATCAAATACTGTCTTTTAGTCGTATGTTCGGCCCATTAGCCGCCTTCTCAAATCCGGTAGATGCTCCATGGAGTTCAGGTAAAGCTCTAAGGTAAGTCAGTTTTCTTTAGTCCAAACTATTGCATTCCTTCACATTGATGTAGAATATATATATATATATATATATATATATATATTTGACTCAGCAATTAAGGTGTTTCTTTAAGTGGCTACATATTTTAAGTCTATACCGGCCTTTTTTATAACGTTACGTTCATACATCATAGGTATTTCCTACAGATAACGTTAACCGACATCGTAGGCAACCAGTTATACGCTAACGCGTTGCCAGTGTGAAAAAAAACAACTCTTCTTTATTTTTTTAAATTTTTGTATTATTTATTCATCCATCAAAATTTATTTAAATTATGAACAGGTAAATACAAAGATGAAAAGGTGTCAATGATAACGTGGTACCAGAAGAATAATAACTTTAGACGGGCTAGTGACATGTTTTCAGTCAATAATCCTGAAGGCCTATATGATGTGGGAAAACAATGCACAATAATTTTAACAAACTCAAAGCAGATGGTTCTGTTCTCCCATAAAATAAATAAAACCAATCACGATTTAACAGAACACATCAATCTGAATATCCCAAGTTATGTAGAGGAACGGTATGTAGGATTGCTTTTAGATGTAGACAAACATTAAAGTATCATACAGTTCGTTGTACAAAACCTTGAAAGAATTCAATTATAAATCAATACAAAATACAAATCATCAAGAGCTTTTCGACGAAGATAAAATAAACCGAGCAGATTTTTGCGAAACAATATTTAATTTGTTAAATGAAAACGTAGAAATTTTTAATAAAACACTTTTTACTGGCGAAGCTACCTTTACCTACATTTACCTTTGTCTTGTTTGTCTTAATTAACAATTAGAATGAAATAATTTCTTCATCCAAGTTTGAAATTTTGCACTTTATTAAAAACATAACCAAATTCTAGTATAGCGTGATATTTTAACAGCTTCATAGTAGATAACAACAAATGGTGAGGTCAACACTCAGAGCTTCCGAGTGGTATCCTACATTTATTCATTGAAAAATACCAAATTACCTTTTCATTAATCAATTGATCCCGTACAAATCCTCCTGCACAAAACCTGACACGAATGCAGTACCTTAAAAGATCAGCTGATTTGTATCCAAACGATGACTTTCATTAGGGTTATCTGTAAACACGTAATTTAGACGAACTTAAAGCTGGAAACCCGTTCATGTACTGCATATGATGGAATAAACCCAGAATTGTCTTGAAAGACAAGGAGGAGATTTAGAAAACTTGCTGTGAAATTAGACTTCACCTTTATTATGTTGTTTTATTTATCTTAATTAATAGTTAGAATAAAGTAATTACTTCATTCCAGGTTGAAATTTTGCACGTTCTTTATTAAAAACATAACTTTGTAGCTCTGTTTTGTCAACACGAATAATATTTCCCTACCAAGTTCCTTTATACTTTCGTAATAAATTTTAACAGTTTCGTAGTAGATTTAAAATTTTCATGGTATGCTAGGAATTTTTTGTTAGAAAAAATAATAATACATATATTCTTTAAAACATTCTTGTCAGAGATAACTAATTAATAATAGTGGCGCAATCTCACTGGCCATAGATCTACACTGACGACGCGTTAACGTATAACTGGTCGCCTGCTATGTCGGTTAACGTTTCCTGTAGGAAATGCTAACCTTACAAAAAAACACGGTATATAAGTTTATATTCTAAAATAGATCCACTATTACAGGAAAGTAATTCCTCTCAAGTTTTAGTAGTTCCTCAGTCTTCCTTAATGGTGGTTCCTTAATGAAGGTCATGCCACTATTATGTTGCAAAAATATCTACAAGACATCAACGTTTAGTCTGAAAACGTTTTTGAACGTACTGTTGTACGTAACAGTACTGTTGTACTGTTTTTCGCAAACATTTTTTTGCTTTGTTACTATTTCTTGTTTTTTATATTTTTATACATTTTATTTGTTTTTCATCTCTATATTTAAGTTAAAAAATACCCCTTACCACCTTGTTGAGTAAAGAACTCTGAATACGCATTTCGGCAACTAAGTTG
>JARFOC010006868.1:0-11105 GCA_031763485.1 Osmoderma eremita | reverse complement strand
CAAACCGAAATTATTAATAATCATTTTTTTTATTATTGATTCGAAATCCATCCACATCCATAGCATTTGTAATAATACATTTTCAAGTATAGAACTTGGGTTAGCATTCAGTGTTATACCACAGTCGCTTAGGGCCAATCTTACGCGTGTTGTATGATGTCTATATCTCGCATGATTTTCCACGTTAGCACGAGTTGAAGTAGAAAGCAACGTCTCCGAGAATTATTCCTTTTCCGGTCAGGACTTTTTTCGCTGTAGATAATGAATGCATTTAGTGCGCAAATATCAATCGTATTCATAAATAATCTGTACGGCCAACGCGCTGTTCTCCTATAGTTTTTTTTGTATATTATATTTACTTGTTATAAAATTTATTATATTATACATGATTTACTTTGCCAGAACTGCGCGACTTGAGATAAGTATAAAATGTAGTGCTCATGGTAGCCAAACCATTCACGAAGTTTAAGTTTATTGTAAGAGTACCGTTACAATTGATATAACTAACAAATGTTATCGATCCTCAGTGAACTCCACTCACCTGATTTAGATATTTATAAAGATCACGTAAAAAAATGTAAATAATCATAAATTAATACGCACATACTTTAGGCAGAGCCATCTACTAAGTTGAATAAAAATAACATTTAAAATTTTTGTTGCTCTAAAGTCCTGGAAGGACCCCGCATTGGCATTTAAGGGTTAAAATTATATGCACGTATTTATAATGAACAATACATGCGTCATCAAAACCTGCGCAAAAGCATACCTAGTATACTTGTATGTAAATGATGCAAACTATCTTCATCCTTTTTGGCTCGGTCTGTACTTGCATATATAGACACGTATGTCATTAATACTATTTTTATACAGAAACAACCTGCGAAAGAATATTATCCGTGGATATTCTCATGCATATACATCAAAGGAATTCTATAAGTATAGATTCCTTAATAACCAACCACACAGCTAGAACACTTTCGCATTTATGTACCAGGTTCTAGGCGGGAACACGTGTGCATGTAATAACCTAACCCATACTTACCGATTAGATTTGCGCTGCGACACAAGATCACTTAACTCTTTATACTTTCCTCTCACGAAGATCGAACGCATTATAATATAACCACACACTTTCATTAAGCGCAGATGTCGTCTTTTGATTTATATGATACGATCAAATCGACCGTACTAGCACACAGCCGGTTATAGAGGTGGCAACAATGTAATTTTTTGTTAATAAGCGAAGTGGCCATTAACTTTTTGCCATCTAGGATAAGTTGAATTTTTTTTTGTTGTTTGAGATTTTTGTTAAGTATAAAAAACTTTCGTGTAGATTCATATACGTGTCGCTTCTTAGAATTGTGGATAATAATAGAATGTAATTAAAATTTTAATCGTGACAGTATTGATCTATTGTGTAGGTGTAAGAACAAGTTATGTAAATACATATGTTGAGGCTTAAATTTTCTATTTTTGTAGTTAAATACATAAGTGCTGTTTTATAAATACCAACCAATAAGCTGGCTTATAGGAATGAACTTATAATTACATCAATAATAGAAAGGAAAAAAGATAAAAATAAAATACATAAAAATAGAAAATTTCCCCAAATAAAAAAGAATGATCGATTTTCAGGCAACCAATTTATTAATTGCACAGAAGCGTTCACAATAATTTTAGTGAATTAGAATGCCCACAAATAATAATTAATTCAAAATAGGTTAAACGTCTTCATTATAATACTTGACATTTCTTTGTTTGGGATTCTACCAGATTTTGTAGATTGTGTAAATTAAGATAGACGCGAACAAACGATTTAGAAAACAATCCAATTCACATTTACTACAGGAGTCGTTTGACTCCTGTAATAAAACAGAATAAATAACAGGGCCATCTATCAATTAGGGATAAATCCTCTCTTTGGATCCTTTTCGCAATTTGCCCGTTGCTAAGTTACCCCTGGATCAACTGTGTGCTTTGCGATCTGATTTATATTTTTCGCTTTCCGGAATATGTATGAAGGCAAAAAGCAATAGTTTACGTTTTATAGACAGGTTCAAGCGGATTACAGGTTTCGGCAATCTTCCTTAAGTCTGATTTTATTAATTATTACATACAGTTTCGTAAAATATAACCACACGTCCTTTTGCCCTACAAAAAATGCAATCTTCCCTATAATCCTAATATGTACCACCCATAATAACTGTTTTATAAGATTGAATCTGTAAAGCCAATGCGGAGTATATAACCTTGCTTCTCCATCGAGAGAGAAAGTTGAATTTTATTTAACTACTGACAATTCGAAGGAATGTACCACGTGTATATTAGTATATATAAGCTGTTTCTACACGCTTACAATACATTTATGCAAAAGAAATATCTGGTTTACACCCATCCACATATGTATACATATACAATTTACTTAACATGCGAGATAGAAAGTATTAAAGAATGTTTATGTAAAACCTGGCATAATTTGAACTTTGTTATTTGTACAACGTCTGTTAATTATTTGCAAGTTTTTTTACGATCTAGTTACTGTAAAAACTGGTTTAGAACGGTTTTTGTTTCAATACTTTCAATTATTTATAACGAAATAGGCTGCTACTTATGAATAATATAATAAGTTCTAAAAGAAAGAGTGGATAAAATGTCGATACTAGTTCAAGACCGCTTTACCCCTTCATCTAATGAAGTCAATACCAACAAATTCCTTTTGATTAGTAAATTAGGTATATTAAAATTATTCTTTAATCAATCCTGTACCTATTGTTCATCAAAATTTAAACGTCCATTTTTCTAACCTATACAATACGCTCCAACACATTTATTTCACTTAACGGCTATAGTATACAATTATGTTACGATTGAATGAACTTACCCAACTTTTATCCGAAATTCATTGGAAACACGAGCTTCTTCTTCGAACACATACGGATATTATCTCAGAGAACGCAACACACACTATACACTACAATGCTGCTCACGTTCATTTCGTTATATCGTCTTTAAACAATGGGTAAGATGTATACACCCTTACATTACGATTTTACGACATTTTCATGCTTCACAAATAAGTAAACTGCAAACTATACTATACATTTATAACATAAAGGCTTTAATTTCTATAGTTACTGCTGACGCATAATAATTTGACGTTTCTGCAACAGCCAGATACAATATGAAATGAAGTTAGATGCACCTCTTTACAAAATCGCATAGAAAAACATGCATACCATTGGGTAGAAATTTAATTTTATTGTTTGATGTAACCATGAAATATTGAAAACAAACAAATTTCAAACCTCTGTTAGCTTTATCTCGTGTAAGTATTTACCCCGTAATATGTTTGAGTTGAATAAATACATATATTCCACAATTTTCCTCTATACTCTCCAAACAAACCTGGCACCTCTGTAAATAACCGGATAAGACAATCCATTTTCGGATTTTCGTTCCGTAAATGAAATAAAAACGTTGGTTTAACATGAAAAACAAATTTGCGTTAATTAGAATCGTCCGTATCTAAACGATACGGAAAAAGGTATAAAAACAAAAGTAAAATTTAAAATCATATAAAATAAATATAAAAGTTTTGTAGTTGTTTTTCCAGGCATATTGGAATTCTTTCGTGAAACACTGATTAATGCGTAGCAATGCTTCTATTGTCATAATAATAATTATTCTATGGTATCATTGCTCGATTGAGAACAAGAATAGAAAGTGAATTTAAAATTTACAATTATGGTTTGCTTGCGGTGTTGTATCCAGTTAAAATGTCAAAAGGGAATTTGTCCTTGATATGAAATAATATGCAACTATAGTTAAACACACCTTATTTTGCTAGCGTAGAGAGCAAAGATATCTACGAAAGACAATCGCATATTGTCGAGTGACCGGAATGTTTACTTGCGTTGTAACACATGTATTCAATGATTGAATCTAGTTTTTGTATTGGCAAAAGAAGGTAAATGTAACGGACATATTTGCTGGGTTTGTTGAGATGGAATTTGTTCGGCTTCCGATAAGGAATTGAAAATTTCGGCGCGTACGATGCCTCTTCTTCGACTGTTAAACAGGAGAAATAAATGTTAGGTAGAGTATTCCTCGTAGTAGTATAATATATTTGTTTCTACGACTGTTGTAGAACGAAATAGGATGTGTATATAAATGCAAACGATTCTTTTGATATAATACATTTCATTTTGGGTACACCTGCACTAATACCACATATTTAGAATCTACGCATGCGTAGATGTATTGTACGTCTATTTGCATTTGAACCATCCTTTTTACATAAGAAACGTAATATATTTATTATTTATTTTGATTACTCTCCCACAACTGCAATATAGCCCGATCGAAAATAACCAACACACATATGTTGGTTTTATTTTTATCCATTCTTAAAATCTCTTTACTATCGATCGACTGGCACTAACCTTCGGGAATTTAAAATTTATAATAACGTTACATCGCCGTGGGTTGAAAAATGGATTCTAGCTGCGTCTCTCTCGTCATTGCCTCGCGCATTTTACAGCAACACCGCCCTTGCATCGTAAAACCTACTCGCCATAAGCGAAGATAAGTAATGTCCCTAGATCATCGGCGGATCAACAATGGAATGGCTTATTCTGTGAGTCGGTAACAACGGCACCGATATTTATTCCAAGCAGTTACATTACGGTATACCAACGTAAAGCTCGGTTTCTCTTTTTTTACCCTGCCAAGGGAATAGCATCGTTATTAGCTTAAGTGGATGATATATTGCTGTGCGCTGGTTGCACCGATGCTGTATGCAGAGAACGTACAATACTTGCTCTCCGTACCGCTGCATAAACGGATAAAAATTATAATTAAAATAAACGTTATTTATGGCACCGGCCGATGTTTTGAAATAGTACACCTGGATGAGTTACTGAGTGTAATTAAAGGTTTGGTTTATGTTTCAAAGTAGATATAAGTATTTGTTTTTATAGTTTGCAGATGCATACATAGAAGAAAAGATGAATTATTGTTATTATTATTTCTTATTCGTTGTTCTTATAAATTTGCCTCGGACAAGAATGTTAATTGAATATTGGTAAGACTGTGCGAGCTCTACCAAGATATATTTTGTCTATTGCATCTTTTGACGCACGTCATAAACCGACGAGATACATAAGTAAACATAATTGATTAATGCATCCATCTTATTTTCTATTAATATATTGATGTTAACAATAGAAATAAAATCAAATTATTGTTTCTCAAACAATAATTTACCAAATAACAATTTGATGAATGCATTAGACAACTGTAACATTAAAACTTAATTTCTAATTCTACTGTACGAGAAATGTATGTGGTAAAGATTGATGAATATCCGTGAATATTAAAAACTAGTTTTGGATTTTTATTTGAGAATCCGCCTATTCTACTGTCAACTGTCAAATTTGACAGTTAATTTGAGAATTTTTTCATTGATTTATTTCATGGGTTACTAGCACGGTAACAAATTAAAATATTTCGTGATTTAAAGGTTATGTAACATGTAGTTGGGTATAGTGCGATAACAGCTAAAAAAATGTATGCATTTCGTCCTTGAACTGTTTATCGTGCAATTTTTAGGTTAATAGTTTGCCCCGTTTTGATAGGAAATTCAAATACGTTACTAATAGATGGCAATTACATCTATTAGTAGACGTATTAACGTATTTAACGTGTTTTATACTAATATACAGGGTCTCCCAAATTGAGTGGCCTATTAAAATATTTTCAAGATAGAAATGTACAAGAATTCTGAAAATAAGTACCTACACTGCTATAGGCCATAGTAATGTTTCAGAGTAAATTGTTTTCACTTTTACATCACTTCCGGTTGACCGGAAGTCGCCATTAACTTTCTTATTTTAAATGGAATTTTATAATTTTTATTGCAAATTCTGATTATAAACATTATTCTAAATACAAAATGATATGGTTTCCCTATACCTAGATGTAACCGATTTTGAGATATCTTCAAACTTATGTAAAAAATCGTTTTGGCTGCCTTTAATTTAAAAAATTGTTTTTACGACAAATTTCAAGATCCAAATTGCTTATCATTTGAAGGTATAATCCTTAGGCTTTGAAATCATAGCCTAAATATCCATGAAAATTTTACAGTATGGTCGCAATATGGTGTCGAACCTCATTGTGTTCGCTGTCCTAAACTCAATGTTCTTAAATGGAACACTCCGTATATTTTTACATCATAATACACAGAATCAAATTCTGCAGCGATTAGTATTAGGTTTCTCTATAGCTATTTCTTTTCGTTTTCCTGTTATTAATAATTGTGTATTTTAATGGCATATTTTGCTAGAATTAACCCAATCTTTTGCAATAAGTTTCAATCAAAAAAAAACCTCTTTCGGCATTTTCAAAAACTATTCTGTGTCAGTCTCTATTTTTCGCCATGCAATACATATTGGCCTGAATATACTATACTATCTAGTACGAAAATGATTACAGGTTTTTCGTATTTGCAACAGGATATAAAAAGTGCCGAGATGTATTGATACATATAACAGGACATCCGTTACAGAAATATGTAATTTTCTACGACTATGAAGGTATACTATAACATTTTTTTAAATGTTGAAATAACTTTACGTATTAGAACATTTTTCACTCAACTCTTTGAATAACATAATCCCTATTTTAGAACTTGATGTACCATTTTACAGTGTGATTGTTTATATTGTTAAAACTACACAATATCTCCGTGTATAATAAAAATAACATATCAATTTGTATGCAGAATTTATTTAACATACTCATGTACTTACTATCATATATTGTTTATTAATAGCGCTCTATTATTATTATGAACATTTCACTTTATTGTGGCTTATTGTATTACACACAAATATACACTTTACGAGTATTCACTGTCATGTGTTACATCTTAACTGAAGTTGCTTACAGATGTAGTACCAACTATTACAATTACTGTATAATAAAAATAACATATCAATTTGTATGCAGAATTTATTTAACATACTCATGTACTTACTATCATATATTGTTTATTAATAGCGCTCTATTATTATTATGAACATTTCACTTTATTGTGGCTTATTGTATTACACACAAATATACACTTTACGAGTATTCACTGTCATGTGTTACATCTTAACTGAAGTTGCTTACAGATGTAGTACCAACTATTACAATTACCTACATACAAAAGCATGTAAAATATTTCTGTCAAGGTGGTATGTATAAATATGCATCTTTAAAAAGGAGACTGCGCCATAAGTATGATTTAAAGGAATCAACCCATTTGGTTTGCGCTCATTTTATATGGCCGAATAGGAATGGGAAAGGTTATACCCGCTCACACACAATTTAAAACACCTCTACGGAATCATTGCTGTATGCAAATTCCTGTTATTACAGTTGAATCGCCCAACAGATGGAGTAAGCAACACAGCCGTGATGCGAACACCGAAGAGTCCGATTCACACCACCATACATGTATCACTTAAGAATGAAGGCCGATAAATTAGTATTTGACATTACCCCTATAAATGATTTGACGTGAACAACAAAATAAATAACAATAAATTTCAATTCCTCTTTGTAAATCCCGTCGAATACGAAATAAAATAATTCTAGTATTATAAATACACTATTTTTTTCAAAATATGTTTAGATTTAGTAACAGAGCATTTAAATTTAATATTTAAATTACTTACACCTTATTATAGTCAGAGATTGCTTTTCTTTGTATGTTCGAAGGTTGGGCAATTCAAATTGAAATAATTGGTACACATTAAACACATAGCTATGAATATGTTTATTTGTTCGTTAATACAGATGGTATAATCAGATACTATACAGTTATAATATAAAATTACAAATATGTAACAAATACATTTGTAAAAATATGCACTCCATATACATTTTATTTTAATAAGCAAGCTAATTTTTGGAATACTTATATAAATTTATATAAAAAATCATTTATCTTCACTAATAGACGATGTAGATGAATCATTGTTACATATAATTATGAATGTGTCCATTAAATCGTCCAGTTCCCACAATTTCTAAAAAGAGATGATTGGTGAGTGGATTGATGTTTGTTTAGACAAAAAATAAGAAAATGAGACGATTGTTGAAAAAAAAAAAATGCTTTAAATAATTTGGGTTTGAATTAGTGTTACCTATGTGTGAAATAATAAAATATAAACGCCATAAAACACGCCCAACTAAATACAGTAAAACAACAGAAGTGTTTATTGCTTAGTTCAAGGAAAAATTTTATGAATGCTTCGCAGATGTTGACTAAAATCTAGGGGAAAACAATTCTCAAACTTATCCTAAATAAATAGTGACGGAACATCATAAAATAACATCTTAGTATTTATAAATATAAAAAGAATTGTTTTCGGTTACACGATGAGTGTAACAACATGTCTAACAGCATCTCACAATTTTCACCTGTAACACGGTTGATATTGTTGTTGTCTCAATCCTTCTATAAATGCCCGTCTCGAAGTATGGATTGATGTAGTATCTGTCCATACTTCTTTTACTGTATGTAACTGTATGTAAGTAATGTGTAACTATAAAGCACACATGTGTGTTTACCGACAATTTAGTACTAAAAGAACTAAATTTAAATTTTAAAGATAAAGAGGTCATCTCTTTCGTTTATCGCGACGAGAACTTTTTGAGCTGTTGGTGGTTCGTTTCTATAAAGGACTGAATGGACAATCCTTCCAATACTATTTTTCGTGTCATCATTACACATTATCCAAAACAGCCCTTCGTCTTCGGTATATTTTTTTAGTGGGTGAAACTCATGAGGAGTATTCTTTCAAAATATTGTAAACGCTGCGTTCACCAATCCATATCAAAAATATTATTAATTGATCTGTGATAATGTTTGTTTCTGAAACGCTACCTGCTGCCCTTGCTATCATTTCAACACTTCCAACTTTAGAAGTGCCTTGCTGTTCTTGATAGGTTTTCAATATATTCAAAACCTTATCTTTGTCTTCCACAGTAAAATGTTTTGGAGGTCTCTTCTTAGGAAGTGACTTTACCATGGTATAGAATGTAGGGTACCACAGAAACAGAAAACGATTCTTTCTCGAAAACAAATTTGTCGATATCCAGACATAACCTATCAAACGTCGGCGTAGTTTAATTAAGCATATAACTTCATTATATGAGTTTACTTACACTTATTGTGATAAAACTGAAATATAATAGACTTTAGAAGCACTGTTTTGATATATATGGATAAAATAGAACGAACATTAATGAAATACTAGACAATAAGTGAGAATAACCAAAACGCAAAACAAATATGACAAATGCAAGGAAATTTGACAGATTGCCCTATTGCAAGCAAGGCGTTATGAAGCGGCCTGATTGACCACTAATAAATATGATAAAAATATGACGCGTTGATACTACACAGCTGCCAGATAGTTCTCTACTGAATTTGTCGGGCGATTCAACATTACAGTGTGCCGCTTATTATGTTTAGAATAGTAAACTCGTGTGTTGTTTTCATAGATTTTCATAGGTTATGTCATGGTGACATAACCTATGTGTCTGATGACGTAAATGATATAAAAGTGTGTCGAACTGCTTACGACATAATATTAAGGTATTTTTACACAGGAAAAATATTATTTTAATACTCATATCTTAACCGTCCCTAATAATGGAATTTTCATTTTTTTCAGACATGGGCGCAAGTTACGGGCGGCGAATTCCTTCCTCAAGTATCGGCGACCTGCAAGAGCGGCCACATGAACATAAAGATCGGCTTCAATAGCAGTTTCACGGGGGCAGTACACGCCAGGGATTACAGAACGAACGCTTGCATGGTTTACGGCGATGGAGGCACATCGGTGTCGTTAGACATAAACCTGCTAGCCATGCGGAACACTCCGGATTTCTGCGGCGTATTACTGAATAACGTGAGTATTTTTTTTTGTATCTGATGATTCGCGAAAAAAAAAGGACAACGAAGGGGCGGTGCCAAACGATAGATGTTCAATTTCTACTGACGTAGTCTAGGTTATGTCTATGATTTTTTTGTTTGTGAGGTGTTGGATTGAATTAAAACGGATTTTTCGCTATAACGAAGTGAGTATAGCTCGAAGCGAATAACTTCTGAAACTAGGAGATGAGTTTTTTACGTATAACAAAAAAAATTAATTAAAAAAATATGCCTGTCACGTTCACCAGAATACATTGAGAAAATCAAATCAGCGTATGGTAGTTTAAAATTCATTTTATCTGAATATTAGTTTTCGTTTTGTTAAACGTACCTTTCCGACTTCAAACCCAGTAATTTATATTCCTACAATATTTCCCAGCCTATCTCTTCGTTTACTCATCGTTTAAATACATGCATCATATACTTTGCGTGTAGATTATCAGTATATCCAAAAGTAGCATTGAAAAGAACACTTAATTATATGAAACGATAGATTTTCCGAGCTGTAATTTTCAGGTTCCAGAGCCGAGAACTAGGGTAATTATTAGGGACATCATTCTACTTATGTATGTATATTAACCTAACAACAGTGAAGCAACATATGGTAATATAATCATGTAATCATTTCTAAACATGTTAGCAACAGAACACGGCATACAAAACTAGTTTTATTGTACTTACTTATATGTATCTGCAAGCTTGAAAAAAAAACCGTTACACATTTACAGTAGAAAATGTGTCAGAGGATATAATATGGCCCAGGATATTTTAAAGCAAGATAACCCAAAAGTTCTAAATCATTAACATAACCTCCAATAATTCCAATTACCGCAACTAACCAGCTTCTTGCTCAGTTATCTGCGGTTGCAACCGAAAGTCACCATTTTCAGTGCGCGAATCGATTCTTTTAAGAATCAGGTGTTTCTCGAAACAAGAAACCGAAAGTCACCGTAATGACGCTTGCTTCGGTTTGATTCACGGTACATGTTACTATAAAATAAAATAAAATAAAATTATATATATATATATATATATATATATATATATATATTGCAATGATGTTTTTACAACATCTTGTCGTTTCATTGTTATTGTAAAGGTTTGTGAGCTA
>JARFOC010006857.1:0-11107 GCA_031763485.1 Osmoderma eremita | reverse complement strand
AGTATTAATTAATTCGGGACGACACGTGTTTCGGGAATACGTGGATTCCCATTATCAAGTCGAATAGCCGAATTCGTAGATCATTTGTAGATCATTAATAAAAATCACAAAGAGCATGGGTCTCAAATTTCAACCATGCGGAACTCCCGAGGGGATCGAAATCGTTGAACCTATAACCATTATAGAAAACGTAGTTGGTTGCATCTACGATCCACCAAGTCTTACCAAGTCCAATAGAGCAGGACTAATGGCAAACGCAGAAAGTTTGTCAGCAATATCCCATGATCTGTACAGTTAAATGCATTGCTAAAATCAGTGTATATAACGCCTATCCGGCTCATGAAAAATATACTGAGTTAGATTAAGTACATTAATTGTAGTAGATTTTGCTCAAATGAAACAATGTTGGTTACAAGAGATATGGGGTATAACATTACGATATATGGAGGAGTACATTACGTTTTCTAATATCTTAGCAAAATTCGAAATAATGGATATAGATTTGCAATTCTCAATCAAGTTTTTGGGGACTTTCTTATGAATTGGACTGACCCACCGTATGTTTCCATAGCGTGGAAAGCTGAACAAAAGAGGATAGAATGATAGTTTGATTTTCTTAAATTGAAAAGCCTGTATTTTGATGCATATTTAGATAATTTATTAAATTCTGAATGCAGGGACGCTTTTATTTCTTCTCTTTAGGCAATAAATAACATCATAATAAATAAAAACGCAAATTACGCATAAGTAGGCTTTGGAAATATGAAATGTCGACATAACTTCATCTGCAGAGCTCAGATGTGCCATAACAAAAAATGATGGACATTTTGAACAATTCCTGCAGTAGGATACTTTCTGATTTTTTGTTTTCCTTTTCAGCAAAAAATTAATGGCTCACTTATGTAATTTGTGTTTTTTGTTATTGTGACCGTATTTATTGCCTCAGAAGAAGAAAGAAGCGTCGCTGCTTTCAGATATTTATAACCTATCTAAATATGCAGAAAAATACAGGGTGTTCAATTTAAGAAAACTATCATTCACTCCCCTTTTGTTTTTGAAAGCACAGGCTTCTATCTTACCTGACTCGAAATAGCATAAAAGATTGTATCAGATATGTCTTTGAATTTTTTTAATACTTTAATTCTCAGGGAAATAATGAGTGCACAGTGAAAAATCAAGCACCTGTATATGTACATACATATATGCAGCAATATTTTGATATTGTAATAGGATAAAAGTAAAATGAACAAACATAAGTCATACTTTTATACACTTTAAAATATATATATGATATATGAAGTAATCACATAAGTATATAATAACATTTAAATTATCCAACACCAGAGATTTACAATATTCTTATTGTGCTGGAGTACCTCATATTTCGCGATATTTTTTCATGCAAATGCATGACGATGTATTTGATATTAGTAAATAATAAAAAAAAGGTGACGGTAATCTGTCGTCTATATAAATTCTTAATATATCGTAACTTCGTAGAGTTCTAATTTTTCCTTCATTGCACAAAAAAATCTTATATTAAGCAAATATTCATTTTCGATTCCATGAAAATTTAACATTCATTATATTAACACGTGTGCTAACATAACCAGTTTTGAATTTAGAGAATAAATTTCTTGAAGGTATCATATTTATTAACTTGAAGTTATTTTAATTGCAGTTACTTCAACATGAGTTATATAGTCGACCAACTTTTTCCACCGCTCTTAGAAGACGCCAACGATTATTCGCAGTTCGTTTATTGGAGGGACCCAGTACCAACACTCGAAGATATCAAAGAAATCGAATAAGTCAATACGTATTTACTCTTGGTAGACTTCGTTTTGTGTTACTATGGTAATGTAATATTACGTATGCGTGGGTCTTCTTTTGATGGGAAATGTTTACTCAAATCAATAGAGAAATCAATAATTGCGACTCGGCATAAGAGGAATCTGTTACGCCGAATTGTAATTAAGAAGCGCTTTGTCTGTTCGTCTATTTATATCTACCGCATCATTACAATTACCAAGCTCTCCTATATTAGATTATAATATGTATTGCATTCTAGTATACACCAAGACAATTTTTTTTGTGTTCCCGTATTTACTAATGATATTGTCTGTTTGTATTTATCTTGTGTTTAGTTATGTTACGGATAGGGATAGTGGATATTGTACGGAATTAAAACAGTTGTGTTATTATTAGACAAATACAGTGATTTCCTTGCCCAACATAAGATTTCTGAATAAATTCCAAGCGATCTAGGCTGTTGTTATTAGTATAGTATTTAATTTAATGTGTATATGTCTTTTTTTTCATTATTTTTAGTATCATGATATTTGTATGTGATATTTTTAAACGGATAACTTAATTTTAATTTTTAAGGCCTATGTTTTTTAAACAATATTATTTTGTGCATGCATGTAATTGGTCTTTATGCGGAAAATAAAAGCATTGCAAACAATGTAAGTTTTTCCTTTTATCTGCAAAAAAAGAACTAAAATGCCGATCATTATTAGTTATTTTAAAGTCATGCATTATAATACTTTATTTACAATATTACAACGCAATAGGCAACGTTTTCAAGTAAAAAAAAATAAATTTTTGCATAATAGCTCGTTCCAACTAGGGATGGGACAAACGGTTATTTTCAAATAACCGTTATCACCGCGACGTTATTTTCTAATAACCGTTATTCTAAATAGTTCTCGTTATTATCGCTCTCGGCGCTTTGGATATGCGATACCTAAGAACGGGGACCGAGAACGAGAACGGCTACTAAGAACAAGAACGGTGAAGCGTATCCGTTCTTGAGAAAAATATTGGATCGAGCGTTATCGGCTACCAGTTATTTTGGTAACTGTTAATGTCGAAAATCGAGAACCGGTTAAAACAGTTATCGGCCGGGAACGGTTATTAGTAACAGTTACCGATATATCGACCACCCCTACTTCCAACTCCTGAAAACCGGCCGCAGGCATGCCTAACAGTACATAAGCGTTATAACAGCTTTATGAACGGTCAAAGTAGGATTCTAACAATACTTTAGACGGTACATATGACGGTTACGGAACGATCATTTCAGTTCACGTTTTGAAGCAGAAACTGTTTGGACCGATATGTGCATTAGCCTTTCGGGATCTAAGAAACTCTAAAAATTTTCATACACTTTTCCATAACGTTCATATCTTGGTACGACGGTTAATATTTTGGTATTAGATCAGAATGGATGATCTACAAAAATAATTTTCTTCTTCTAATCCATGTAAATCTACACACATCCATACTTTTCTATCGTGCGTCGTTTGCAAACATTTGATTATGAATTATTTCTGTTTCGCGTTCGTCTAGGGATCGGAAATAGGAAAGCGGAAACGAAAGAATCCGTCACGCAAACCTCCATACCGCCCTCGGGGAGCAACCGTGTGCCGGAACTCGCTTGTAGAAAATAAACAAGGTAACTAACAATTGCAGCGTGTGAAACGGGCCCCGGGGGCCGGCGCTTATGTCCGCCCCCATTCAAATAATGGACGTCACCGTATAACGGTAACAATATGGGCGACAATGGCAACAATATGACTTATCTCCCCCCGGGCCATCGAGCGACCAGTCGGCGAGTCGGCTTCCGATAGCAGTTTAGAAACGGGATATTAGTACATACATTGTACTTGTATTCTTCTGTGGAATACTACTATGGATGCGTGCAATATTTACACGTAAATTAGAATATATCAGAATCCGATGTATTCTTTGAGGTAGAGGGACAAAACAAGAAAAAGGTTTTGTTCACATTTGTATAAACACATTTCAGATATCTTCCGATCTGGTAGGGTTAATTATTTATTTACCATTTGTGGTAATTAACGCAAAATATACAAACTGTTTCCCTATTTATTGTACATTTTTTAATTGAAGTAAACTTAAAATAAAAAAAGTCCAGCAACTGCAACCGGTAGTATGAGTTGTTTCAGGAATATCTGTTCTGTCATCTGCAAGTTGACAAATGGTTAACATACAATCCAGCAATTCATTTTGACTTAGTAAAGATTGTGAGGACTGTGGTATTTTATTTATTCGGGGCGACACGTGTTTCGGGAATACGTGGATTCCTATTATCAAATCGTATAACCGAATGAGCGGAAAAATAACTACAACTAAAAACATGCACCACTTTTCCTTCTCCCCTTATTTCCTTTACCTACCCCTAACATATTTACAACCTTTTCACACACCCCGAACGCAAAAATTCTTAGAAGGATCACTCGAGCGTTCTTAAGTGTGTGCTTTACTCCAATAAATCCATCACCACAAAAAATGACAAGGGCGCTTCTTCCAGGTTAGGAAGGTTTTTATTATATAATTTATATTAATTATTATAATATAAATGGATTCATAAGCATCTAGCTCGGGCGTCGAACTTACCGATTTCGTTAGTTTTAAATTCGCTATATTTATATTATGTTCGGTTTTTTCCATATGTTCAGCAACGCCAGACATATCTGCTCTCCGATGTCGGTCTCCCATGGTCCTTATACCTAGTTTCACTAGACCTCTTTGTCTGACCAATGTAGACTTGCTCATAATCTCACATGTAATTTTGTAAATTCCCGATTTTTTGTTTAATTTCCGGTTTGTCTTTACGATTTCCTATAAGCTTACGAAGTGTGTTCGACGATTTATAACCAATTTTCATATTTTCGTCTTTTACGACGGGGCCAATTCCTTTCGTTATTTTAAAAATCTTTATGCAATTTTTTTAAAATTTTTAAGTTAAACATAACCACAGTATGCAACCAAGCAACAATAGGTTTCTAAATTCACGTTCAATCTGTAGCCATCAAAGTTGTATTAACAACCACCATAAATTAACTTACATCCGTTGATGACGAAGAAGATGCCATCAATTGTTGAATAAAGGAACTTGCCCTATTGATGTGCCAATACTTCTATGGATACGTTATGTAGAAAATGTATTTATCTTATTTATTTATAACGGTTACATATAATGTTGTGGATAGCTAATGTTATGTGAAAAGTAAAAAAAAATAGACAAATAGATATACTATAAAAGATTTTAGGTTAAATACTTGTACATTTTGTTATTTAATTACATATTTAATTATTTGGCCCTAGTGGTTTAGTGGGTTGGTCACTACTAAACTGAAAGTCTCGGGTTCGATTCCCGACCGCGCCAATCACACATCAACTGCTTTTTTTCTGACACAACTCCACTCAGGCTATTTGGAAGTCAAATTCGGGGGTAATAATAACAAAGAGGTTGATTCGTAGCGCTTGCCACCTTATAGTCCTAGTGTACCGAAAATGTTAACTATGACGGACCGTGACCACACCCTGTCATTCGCTAATCCCCGGTATCGGAAGGTGCTATTATTAATAATTATTTGAAAAAATACAGTAGATAATAAAATAATGATGGTGTAAATACATTAAAGTTTACATCACTTTAATCTGTGTGTGTGACTTGCTAATTAAAAGTCAATCAGATATGTAATGAAAAATGAATAAATATAACAGGTTAAATGAATAATAATTACTAGTGTGATTTATAAAAATTATCCGTGCATACTGCCTCCAAGTAAAAATGAACCCGAAAAATATGCCAACTAGATGATTCCCTTCATCCTTTATGCACGAGTGCAATCTGAAATTGCAAATCATAATGATTTGGCTAATTTGCAGATTGCATAAAATTTTTGTCTACGAATGTACACTTAATAGCGACGGTGCTGCTGGAGGGCTCATTTTAACTTATACGGATTCTAGCACCTAAATATTTGTACAAATTCTTAGAAGATAGAAGAAATATATGTTTTTACGGTTTGCAGAATGCTTTTATGCTCAACAATTAGCAATAGAAAATGCAATAATTGCCTGTGTCTGCAACGAAATTATTATCGAATCCGGTTAAGGGTCTAGCCACACATATTCGGGACGAGTACGACACGAGTCTCATGAGACTCGCACGACGTCCGTTGCGAACTGATACAGGTTTAAATGCGATAGGCCACACATGTACGTTGCGAGTTCGACACGACGTACGCACTCCGGTGCGTACGGATCTCGTCAACCGCAACGGGTCATTTACTTTTTGTCGTACAAGTTTTGAACTCATACAACGTAGTTGTCAAAGCGCATCATGATAGCATGTATATTGTCGTTATATAAACACAGCTGTTGTAAATAAAAATTAAAATGCATCGTCATCATTTATGAATCATCCACACGTGTTAATATAAAAATAAGCTAAAAAGCGTTCTAAGAGAATTCTTTATGCATATATACAGAGTTTAAACTTTTTACAAAAGATCCATTAAGAAGAGAGATGTAGACTCACGCGTCCCGTAATAGTCTGGCTTGGAGGCCCACGACACGAGTACGATACGGGCACCGTATGGCACTCGTGTTCGTCCCGAGTATGTGTGGCCAAAGCTTAATAATAATGTCATTACTTCATTTGCAAGTTGTACAAACAATAATTGCCCACTACGCCAACACTGGATATTTCTTGCGTGGCTATAATACAAGGTTGAGCAAATGTGTTGGAACACCCAATCTCAGAATGAATTAATAGATACAAGATTTTGATATGCAGCTACGAATATACAGTGATGGGCAAATGTAGGAACCACGTGAATATCTACGATATTGATATTGAAATGAAATTTTACACGAGAAAATTAGCGAGAGTCAACGTTGAAAGTCAATAGAGAAGAAAAGTGATGACGTCGATTTGTTTTGTTTGGAAACCTACGCAGTGCCACCAACACCGTAAAATGATTAAAAGAACGTTCATACAAGTAAAAGAACAGCGGTCACAGAACAAGAAAACAGTACACAAAAATTCTACAAAGTAATACAAGAATCAACACTGGAATGACAAGAGGAAGATTCATGTAGGTAAATTTTAGTCACGTGTTCTTTCTTTGGTTTGGAAACTTACAGTGTCGCCAAGAGCGTAAAATTATTAAAATTCCGTATATCATTTTACCGTTGGCGAGACTGGGCAGTTTCCAAACAAAATGTACGTCACACTTTTCTTCTCTATTGTGTCAGTTGTGCCAAAAAAGTTATGATGTATGTACCTACTACCTACTAAAGTAATGGATTTTTAAATGGCACACCCTGAATATTTTTATTTTTACATTTTGAGATTACTCTCGGTAACACGATTTCAACAAACTATTAAGAATGATTGATGACAAGCATTTTTTATCATAAGAAAAATATATGTACCTTCAACCCTATAATAGTCGTAGGGGTGTCAACCCCAAAACTTTTAAATGTCACTAGGTGTTAAGTAATACCTTATTTAAAAGATTATGTAATTTGCGATACAATGATATATACATTTTTCATTTTTGAGAATCCACTCTTTAGTTTTTGAGAAATTAGCTGTTTATGATATCTAAGATATACAATAGAAATAAACGAAATAAGGTGAATACTCAAGACCTTCTTTTATATAAAATGCTTAAATACCTACATTTTTAATCGAAGCGTGAATCTTGCTGTATCAACAACATTTTGAGTGATAATTTACATAGGTAGCTAAAATTATACAGGCTTAGTTTATCGTATTAATTAGTTAGTAAACACCAGAAAACAAACATTTAACACTCGGTCATCTAGAAAATTATAGTTAATCTGAAGACAGTGTTTTTATTTACAAAAAAAAAGTGTTATTCTCAATGTCAGTCCATTTGCATATGTATATATTTATTTATTCTAATAGTTATATTGAAACATGCTACCTCATGTATAGCTGTTACATTGAAGGGGATTGCGTATTGTTTTATTTTTATTTTATTTTCTTGAATATCAAGGAAAGTAAGGTAAATGGTAATTATATTATACACGTATGCTCAGCTCTCAGCGGGGTGCGAGGTGGCCGGGAATTGCCGTAAATTCCAGCAAATAAAGAAACAGCCTCAAATCACTCTAATACCTCCCAAATGGAATGAGAGTTGGTTGAAATCGGCGAACATTGCTCTAGCCGGCAAATTGCAAACGAAATCGGTGTCAATAGAAGTACAGTGGAAGGTACTCTGAAACGCAACAATTACGAGTTATAAAGTCCAAAAGTACCAGGAGATTTTTCCCTATGACAATTTTGCAAGAATGGAGTTTTGTGTGTGTTTCAGTCGTGCGATATTGGGCTCGAGAAAATCAACATCGGGTTCGTAATGTAAGAACTCAGTACCCAGAAAAACTTAACGTTTGGGCGGGTATCTTGGTAACATTATGGGACCATTTGTTATCGACGGCAATTTCAAATGGAATCAAATATTTGGATTTACAGCGAACGCAAATTATTCCCGCTGTCCATCAACTTAACCCAGATTTTGATGCAATTTGGTTTATGCAAGGCGGTTATTTCGCGCGTTACACTAGATTAGAAAACACCTTTCCTAATCGGAAAGGATACGATGAAATGGCCACCTCGATCACCCGACCTCAATCCCTGCGATTTTTTTTTCTGTGGGGTTATATTAAACAAAATCTTTACAGGTTTGCAAGAATATCGAGCTTGCAACAGTTCCAAGAAGAACTGTTGAGAATTTTTGCGACAATGACCCCTAGAAACCTCGAGGCAGTGAGGCGGGAGTTTTACGATATACCCGGCTATAGTTTGCCCGCGGATGGGGGTATTTTCGAACCCTCCATAAAGTAACTTTGTTGGAATTTCAATTTGTATAATTGTAGGTCTAAGTTTTCCTTTGTTTATTCAATAAGAATCGTTGTTTATTTTCCTACTTAGAATTACCTTTTCCTTCTCCTGTATCGCATAGCAGCCACAAAATGGATATAAGAAACTGTACATTTTACCGTAATCTGAGAATATAGAAAAATTACGAAGTATTACGTGATTGAGCGAATATGCGTGCGTACCCTTGCTTGGTTTATGATACACTGCGACTGGATATCTCTCCTTGTCAGTGATACTCGAATGCGCGGTTGCCATTCACAAAGCAATTCCGATGTGGACATACGTGTATATGTATTTCTATGTGTCAGTGCTGGAAACTGGTCTTGCGTATTATTTTAATGTTAACCAAGCTAAATTGTGAGAAAATAGTTAATTTATATATGTATTCTAAGCGTTACGTAAAAATATTTTATTTCGCATCTTTTGCGGCTATTTAAGATGTTTCAATAATAATTTAAATATATTAAAGCCTACTATAGATATGATATGTTTTGAATTTTGATGTTTTTAATAGCAAATGTTAACTTTCGGTATTATTCATTTCATATTATTAATTCCTTTACTTTGCATACTATTGCGTTAGTAGGGTAGCTACGAGGGTTCTAGGCAGTAGCGGCTCGTCTGGGGTAGCAGGTTAGGCACTGCCCGCTCAAACATATTTAAAGAAAATGAACATTTTGAGGCATCTTTAAATTTATTTATATTTTCAATTTTACTTGTTGAATAAATTTGTATTCAATATTATTATAACGTTAAGCGTCACCTACCAGATTAGCAGGCCTACCCTTAAACATACACAGCATACATAATACAAATAATAGGATACGGTGGCTTAATATACTAAAAATAAAAAATACCCTTACCACCTCGATGAGTGAAGAACTCCTAGATACGTATTTCGGCAACTAAGTTGCCATCCTCGGCAGGATCTACGAAGGAAGATAATGTTAGACGTCGCACTCTGGGAGATTTCCACCACACAGAACACCACTCAGTGTTATTCAAGTGGTGTTCTGTGTGGCAAGAGGCCCCTGAGCTGCGTTCTCAGTTTTCACTATGCGTTACCACGACGTAAAATCGTTACGCTTATTCACATATAAATAATTGTGTGCCGGGTAGCTGTTCAACACAGATACAAAATCTGATGACTCCATCCATGATTAATATAATTTTTTTATTCATTTTTATAAATTCATTATGAAGTAAACACAAAAAAATTATAATTGTTATATATTTTGTGCCTTTATCGTCGTTGAGTTTGATGAAGGACGGTATTTATTTCATGGATCCTAAATTTAAATTTAAAAACTGTTTGTAATTGTTACAAGAACGATGCTGTAAGCGCAACAAAAAAGGCGTTCATAGAAATAGAGAAGATTCAATGGCAGGTATTCCATATTTGGGTAAATACGGGACATGTACCAATATGGAGAAGCCTCGATACGTTATTGCGGCTTTTCAACAAGGCAAAAAAGATATTTATAAAGAAGATGCCTCACGGTTCAATCATTGTGAAACTACAAATATTACATTTTGTGTTTAAACTCGGAAAACTATCCCTACGATAAAATGAACTTGAACATGGGTCAAAAAGAATATACGATAGCTTATCATATGCACGCGGTTTTCCGAGAAAATTATTATCGTCCGAGTCAACCTCTTCTGGATTACTATAGCTTTCGCGAGAGTGCACCTTACGTTGTCGAGTGCATCTCGATTAAATCTGGCCTTTTTAATACTAAGAACTGCAACGGTAAAAATTGTTTACGTTATCAATATGAATGTGGCAATGGAACGAACTGAAATTGGTTAGCGAAATACGTTTTTAATTCTAAGAAAAATTGGCAGCTACTACTTCGTTGCAGGAATAAATTGTTGCAAATTGTGCTATCTACTTTGTTGTTCCTGAAAAAAAAATTAAAAGAAGAACTTTCCTATGATTACGTCACAGACAGGTCGAGTCTCTCCCGCGACCACCATCTCTCCTTAAACCCCCCCCCCCCCCCACACCTCTTTCTCACCCTAACACACACGTGAGGAATTGCAAAGACTGTGGGCTGGTATCACAAATACGCAGTATCGGGAAATTTACACACTCCAAATTGATTTAATAAAATTCCGGACATATGTTTCAAGAGCACGTGGGCTCTCATTGTCAACAAATTCCACAACCTTAGTATCAATAGAACCGCGAGAAAAAAGATTATCGTTTCATAAAATCACGAAAGGAATAAATAGTGTGTTTAAAAGCCAAAATTTGGCAGTCGCAGTCACTCCTCGGAATACGTTACGTAACCTCCTGGGGAATCCGAAGGACATATCTTCTCAAAAACAAAGGTCGGGAATTTATGAGATTTCATGCGCCGACTGTGATAA
>JARFOC010006827.1:0-11108 GCA_031763485.1 Osmoderma eremita | reverse complement strand
TTAACTTATTTAGAAAGTCGCTTAAGCAGTTTTTATTAAGCATTTCGTGCTACAATTTAAATGATTTTTTGTCTTCAGCTATATAGTATTGATTTGATATTATTGATTATAGTATTATTATATTTTGTACTTTTATGATTTATTTCAGGCTTATACAGCATATTGTTGTTATTATGTATACTGCTGTTGGAATAAATTGTACTTTTATTATTATAAAAAAATTAAGTGGATTAGCAAAATTTTATTGAAGAAAATTGCAAATTTCATCACCAGAACTTGAGCATTGTAGCAAGTAATGCACTTTTTGCACTGTTAATATATTATGACATTCTTTTGGCTTAAATTTTTTCACTGCTAATAAAAAAATTGCTTACCGCGGAAAATGTTGAAAAGTACTTGATAATTTACTGCAACACTGACCTGAATAACTAAATTGCATTTTTATTTTCTGCGACTCCATTAATTTTTTTTTGTCGTACGGAATGTTTACGACAATCATACCATTCCGAACATAGAACACTTTTGTTCCCAGCGTTCGTGTAATATAAATTTACTGCCGTAGCTACGAATGAGCACATAATTTTAATTCAATTCTTTTGTGGTGCGTCCGTTCTCTGGTTAGTACGCAACCAAAACTCAAACAAATTACTGTAATCAAAATAACAATCTTAATTGCTTGAAAACCCGCATTTGAGTGTATTACACAATACATAACTAACTAAATAATTGTAAGATATACTTTTCTATGTTAGCGTTTTCGACAAAAGATCGGCGCAAACTTATTACAAACACATAGTGTTATCTCCACTCCAAAATGAGGCACGAATCAATGCGTTACCACTTAAGATAATTGGAGCGGATAACACGGCAATATCTCTCAACTAGTTACTGTAGTGGATGTACTAAAACGTCTTAAAAGTTGTCGGATTCGGAACACTCCAAATTGAATGATGTTGTTATGTGTTAACTGGAACGTGTTTTGGTGTATTAAGTGTTTGTGATTGCGATTTAATTAAGAAAAACATCGATGGGATTAATGAGGTATCGATAATATAGCGAAGTGGTTTCGATTGTGATTAGATTAAGCAGGATGTGGACATATTTTATCAGCCTCTTTACTGTGGTGGTGTACTTTAATTAATTTGGGCTATTTTTTCGTCGAGTATGATACCTGAAGTTCATATTGAATCAAAAATATATACAGTGATTTTAACTGTCTAAGGATAGGTAAAATTTTTTCGTCACAGTTTTTTGTGTATTTTTGCACTGATTAAAATGTGACTAAATATTGTTTATCCTGTTATCATATGCGACTCGTTAATCTTTAGTTTTGCATTTTGTCTTGGTATTCTTATTTCAAAAATGTGTTGGCCAGGGATCCAAAGTAAAAGCAATAAGCGAAGAGAGAGACCGTTGTGAAATTAATGTCTGTAGTGCAGTTGAAAATAGTTAACCATGTTCTCTCTATACAAATAGCTGAACAGGTTGGAACGACACAGCACATTCATTATTCTTTGAAGTTTGTTTACCATTTCAACGGCGTCTTTATTTGCATACATGCAGTCTACTATCTCAATGCTTCGGGCTATGAACACGTATTAATAAGTTATGAGCAACTGAATATTTTAATGATCTAAAATTGGCATTTATTCTACTACTAACAAGAAGATATTATTTATTAAAATACACGATAGGATTGTCTTTAAACCTTTAGCGGTCGTAGAGAATGCAGTACACCGCAAAGCACGTGCTACGTAAAGCTATCTATTCAGCGCGTGTCCACTAGGGAATTAATATGGTGTTAGCCGGCGAGGGCGCTCTACCGACTGCGGTATTCTTAACAAGTGCCGGTATCACGGATCGGACGATCTGTATGATCTGGCAACGTTCTAGCAATAATATATTGAAATCAGCATCGAAGATGACATTTTTTTATACCTGTATAAGATTTTAGGTTTGTTATATACTTCCAACCGAAAAAACTATGATAAAAAAAACTAAATATGCTCCCTTACAAGGTAACTGTTAGGCAATAATTATTAAACATTGGAGCGAAGAATGCAATACGGTCGTTGGTTCAATCAAACATTAGGTGATATTTTGCGACGACACTAAAATCAGCACCCGGACGGGCGATGTACGCATGCGCTAAGGTGGTAGAATTAGGCGCGCAAAATATGCCAAATTTAACGGTACTTCTCAGCCATTTTTACATTTTTACTCCGTTGCAATATCGATTGCTTTATACTTATATTTACATAAATTAAATTTGAACACATTACTTTGTATTTATTTTTAATTTTTGTTTGAGAGAACTAACAACTAGTTTTTATTTAAAGTATTCCCCTTTTAAGTGTTTTGTTTTAGGTACATTTATCACTGTTAATATATTATCATATAATATAATATATAATATTATTATATAATATATTATCTACGAACAATGTGGACAAGCCCTCTTGTCCTGAGTGTAAGATTGTATTTTCTACAAACTAAACTAGGAATCGGCATATTAGAAAGTTTCATGGTGGTGTTACAATAGAAGAGCTACGCGAGAATCATGTTCTATGTCCGGCATGCAAGAATAGGGGGAACCTTTGGGTACATATAAAAATTTAGAAAACTACCTTGAAAAAAAAAACGGCAAGAAAATGGAGAAGACAATGTTAAAATTTGAGAGCCATGAGAAATATGCCAAGTGGATAGCAGAAGAAAATATGGATGTAAATTACTGTATTCACCGAAAAAAAAGAAAAAAACAACAACTTTGTATACAAGTGCACTATGCTTGTAATCGAAGCGATTCTAAAGGTAGATATAAATGTGGGGTATAACTCAAGCACACAATTTTTAATTTGTCTTTCCCACTTAACAGATTTTATTATTTAATTTAATTAATAAGAATTTAATAAATTAAAAAAATGTCACTTTGCTATAAAAGTGGGTTAATATAAAAAATCTATGCTTGTAAAAGAAAAATTTCAGACTGTGTCCTTTGCAGTATATAAGACCTCGAACTCACAGTGATTTGCATATAAAATTGACCATAACTTCTGAAGCACGCTGTATAATGCAATCAAATTGTATATTGGGGGTGTGCGGCATGAGCTTAATATAATTTTGAATTAATATATAGGGTGTTCCATTTCAGAAAACGTATGCTTGGTTCACCCTGGTAATATGAAACACGCTATATATATGAAAATAATTTTAAAATGTTAAGTTTAAGACTGTCTACAATTTTCGTAAATAACTTTTTTTGATATCTTGACATCACACTAATGTGTCATCCAGTATATATAATTCGTTTTTATAACTACCAGGCTTTTGCCCATAAAGATATCTCCTTCCATGTGCCCGAGACCCTTCCAAAGTAGTAACGGAAAATATTTTTTCCGCTTCCCTTTGTTCTTTTCATTCTCTCACGAGATCTATGCTATAGTCGCACCGTAATCGTACGGATTCTCGTCCTGGAAGAAGGGCCATTAGCGACGTGAAATCTTCGCCTAATGTCCCTCATAGTCGTAAAAAGGAAAATATCCCTCGGTCTAGTACACGCCATAAACGAAACCGGAGGAATGGAAACGACTTCGTTGTAACATTTTACTGTTTGGATCTGTGAGCGGAAGAGGGCGACCGTGTCTTGTTAGATGACGTTAAAGGAACACGTCGTGCGACATCTAGTTTTTATCTAACGCAAGTAAATTTGATGGGGATGCGAGATTTCGATTTGATTTTTTATTGCTGATTTTGCCCGACAATAGCGAGATAATGCTTTGCAATAACAGTAGATATTTTGCATTTGTAACCACCAATACAAGCATAGCGTACAATGTTACTGTTATGCCTGACGTAAGTTTGCTGGTAGATTATTGATATACAACAAAAACACAACCCTATGGCACCTTAGCACTAAAATCAACAAAATTTGATTGCTAATATCAATACGAAGACTTTGCTTTCTGCCGTTAAGGTAAAGCCGGTACGAATTTAACCAAAAAAAAAAAAGCCTTGAATAAGTCAATAAATACACCAATGGCGTATTCATTGTTATTTAAACTACTATAGATATTTTCTAAATAAATTGAAAATTGCTGTATCTGTACATTTATTAGGACAAAAACCATGTTGATTGCTGAAAAAAAAGGTTTACAGTGGACAAAGTTTTGCGGAAAATATGTTTTGAATAAAAGATTAATAAGTTAATTCGAATTGTTCGGTAAGGAATGATAAAATGCCATGACCAGTACAGAAAGTAGAGCTCATATTTCTAAAAACAGCCTCAACGTCATCTTCAAGTGCAGGAATTCGGATGTGATGCAACTTTGTTTAACATTAAATGATACTGTCAGATAAATTGTTTGTTTTGAAAAAAAATATTGAAAACATTACATAGCTTATATTTGTCTGCATCATCAGGTGTAGTCAAATATTTATTGTATTCGTATTTTTCCTAATTACAAACAATACAGTTACAGATTTGTTTGAAAATTATTTAATACGCAACTCGTCATTCTGAAATCTACTTTTTGTATGGAATCTCTATGGACATATTTCTTAAAATCTGAAACAGACGAAAGATGCAGTGGCCCCACCTTTAAATAATAATAAAGTATTTCTCATTTATGAATACCCAAGGGAGTTGTAAAAGAAAAAAAAGTGTAACTGTAAGGCACCATAACACAATTGCAACGCCATTTCAAGGAACAACTGCACTGATTGCTAATCGAAAAACTTAATGATAGAACACTACAGAAAATTTAGCCAAGAAATCTGGATGAAAGAATAAGAGGACTTATCGCTGAAGAAGACCTTGTCTAGCCAATTAAGAATAACCTACTCTTACGTTAAGACAACACATTACCTCAGAAAATGTACTGAATTCCTACTGTCAATAAACGTACAATAAAAGAAATTGTATGCATCATCTATGTATACAAGCTGATTCATTTTCGACCTTCACCATGGGGATCTCGCTTATTATTGGAGATAGAGGGTAGGTTTAAATTTGGCAAAGTTTCAAAATTTTATGTTTGTCATGAATCCGAAGAAAAAATAAACCTGTGACAAATGACGTTCGAGATTTAAAAAAAAATGAAAAAAAAACATTTTCTTCTTTTACCCCTAGCACTTCTATTCGGCCTTGCAGAGAAAAACTAAAAATACATTCTCAAGGTCACTTTTGATCTTCTATCTAATGGTCTACTCAAAATTTTTGTATGATGTTTCTATTCCTTCTGGTCATCATCAACTTTCTTATTTCTTACCGGCGCCATATTGGATTTTAACACATTCTGATTTCAACCATGTATAACATGTTGACAAAAAGTTTTGATATTATGGTTTTAGAAGAACCCATTTTAATATTAAATAAGGTAGATATGAAATTTAAAACTCTCAAGCGTTTCAATTATCGTTCATTAGTAATAGAAAAATGTCGTGCACCAACGAGAAAAACGAAATATGTTGAGTATTTCTTAATTATTGAACCGAAATACAACAATAGAGAGTACAAGATATTTACAATTGTTTCCAGAACGACAAGACGTCGTACCATTTCTCTAGTTGTTGTTTGACACTTGGTCAAGAATGAATCGTTTACCAAGCCGCGTATTATCAATCGCGTAGATCAAAAGTGACCTTGAGAATGTGTTCTTAGTTTTTCTCTGCAAGGCCGAATAAAAGTGCTAGGGGTAAACGAAGAAAATGGTTTTCTTTTGTTTTTAAAAAGAATCTCGAACGTCATTTGTCATAGGCTTATTTTTTCTTCGGATTCATAACAAACACAAAATTTTGCAATTTTGCCAAACTTAAACATACCCTCTACCTCTAATAATAAGCGAGATCCCCACGGTGAGGGTCGAAAATGAATCAGCCTGTATAGTATAAAAAAAGTTCCTTGAATTTTGGTTAAAACCTTGCAAAAATTTGTTTAGTCAATATTTTAACAGTTGTGTAAAAGATTTTTTGGGTATTTGCAAATATTGCATCGTTTTAGGATTTGCATAAATAATTTGGAAATGTTTTGTTGCATCTGTGGTTAATTCGGACTGACAAAGGTGATAAACTGTGTTCAGTACGGATAATTAAAAAAAAATATATATTCCTCACGAATGAAAGCTCAAAAGCAAAAACGAAAATTAATTAATAATGAAAATGATTGACAATATTGAACAAAAAAATTGACTTATCAAAAACATCTTTGTGTAATTTTAATAATAATCCAAGATCACATGTGCTCGAAAACATGTACATATTGTGTTGCCTTCAGATATGTGCAAGTATGCAAATTTTCAAATCGATAGGACATTAGGTAATGCGTCAAAATAGCACTAGAATATCGGGTTTCATACTGACATACATACAAGTCAAGTTAATATAAAGGTTTCAAAAACTATTCTCTGTATACGAAGTATCTTTGCATATTTATCTATGTGAAAACTAATAATCAAGACCGTTTCCGATAGATGGCAGGCTAATGAACCCAATTCTATATTCTACGGCGTTAACAGACGAAATATAACTCCATTTATTAAGTTTCACGACGTATTATTAAGGTAAGATGTTGAAGGTGTGTTATGGAAGTGTGAACTTATATCCTATTATACCCTTCTTCTCTAAAATCACCAATTAGCAATTTTTCTTTGTTAAATAGGCTACAATGCTAAAAAACATTATTTTTATTGTATTGTATTGTATTGTATTTCTATTGTAAAATACCATTCTCTCAAAGAGGTATTTTCGAGCTTCTCTTGCTCATGTAGTCGTCAACATTATCGAGTGGCATTTAATTTTAAAGAAGGAGTATGCGGAAGTGTTACGGCTTAAGAATGCATTGCGAAATTTTCTCATTTGATCAAATTCAAGGCTACTTCTACACGCGTTAGTATTTCATTTCATTCAGCTAAAAATTACTAAACCTGTTAACGTGTCGCTGTGACAGTCCCGGTAAAATCGCGAAATCTATATTGCATAATTCAAATATTATTAAAATTTAAACTTTAAACATTTTTTAAATTCACAGAAACACAAAGTAACAAATATGTGTGCCTTGTACATTTACACATATTTATAGACTAATTAAAAGGCATTAATTCCTACCACAACGAAATAACAGGAATAATAAACAAATAAATACACAGAATAAAAAAACCAATAAAAAACGTTGTTATTTCATGTTATTTCAATAGCGAAATAACGACCATAATAAAACCGGACAAAAAAGTAACTGCAATTCAAACTAATAGCTCCGAGAAAACCGAGCATAAATCAAAGTTAATTGCCGCAAATATGGGAAATTAATTCCGCTCCGAAGGTCGCAATGATGGAGTGGAGGAGCTACCATAGTTCCTTCGCTTACTCCCCGTGTTCGCTGCCACTACATAGTTAGTCGCTGCCTACTGCTTATTGGTATTTGAGCGTGCAGTTGGTTCCTTGTACAATAATTATTTCTCTCCGTAGTTCGCAAGTCAAGTCGTATATAACGCGGAGAGAAAATGCAACAACCATTCTACTGCATACACTCGGAACGAGAAGCAACAATATTTCATCTTGGGTTAATATCCATTAACTCAAGGAGTTGACGGCACAAGTTGCTTCTGTCATTAACCGTGTTTTAAATGTATACGTTTTACATGTTTGATTGTCTGTGTAATTTTGCAGTAATATCGTCGAGTATTAATTATGCTTTGTTGGGAAACAAATTAAATGGGTTTTAGAATATTAAAATCACAGTTTTGTCACTGTTTATGAAACAACTTGTCACAGTTATTTATACCTGACATGTTATTTATACCTGACTCTTTTATTTAGATCATTTACATCTGTAGTGATTTATCACCGCTCTGTCACGGTGATTTTCGATATAAATTTGTGAAAGTGCTTAGAGCATTTTATTGGAGAATACCTACGTGTGTGATATTCAAAGTTGACCTTACAATGTTACTAATACGCAGTATCGGGAAATCCACACCACACAAATTGATTTAATAAAATTCGGGACATATGTTTCAAGAGCACGTCGGCTCTCATTGTCAACCAATATCTCTATTTATTAACACACTTATCCTAATATATCCGAAAAATCTGCCTAACCCGAATAGCAAGTAGTATTTATGAGCGTAGGGCGTGCAACATCTGTTAGTTCGCATTTAAGAAAAATATACAGGTGTCCCTTTTCTTTCTCGGTAAAAATATTCATTAAACTAGAATGTCCTAAAATACCTTTTTCACGATTTAGTAAGTTCGATCCTTTTTTAATATATATCGTTTCATACGTGTCTAATTCTCGCGGCGAATTTACGTTTCTTAATAATTTCAAATTATCGGAAGTAATCCGATGAGTCGTTTCAATCATGTGTTGCGCTCCACTTGATTCTTCTGATCTATTATAATGGTAATGGGCGATATGTTCTTTAAACCGCGTTTCTATAGCTCTTCTTGTCTGTCCAATATAAACATTATCACAGTCGGCGCATGAAATCTCATAAATTCCCGACCTTGTGTTTTAGAGAAAATATGTCCTTCGGATTCCCAAGAAGGTTACGTAACGTATTCCGAAAAGTGAACGCGACTGGCAATTTTTTTTAGAAACACTATTTTTTCCTTTTGTGATTTTATGAAACGGCAATTCAACAAATTTATTTTCTGGCGGTTCTATAGACACTAAGGTTGTGGAATTTATCAGAAATTCTTTATATTGGAATTTCTTGGACGTTCTTTCGACATCGGTAGGAGAGAAACCATTGTAGATCGCTATATCCTTAATGTATTTCAACTCTTTATTATATCTACTCTTACTTAATGGGAATTTGACTAATCTATTAATTAAGAAATTGATCGCGGTCATTTTTTGTTGCGCGCAGTGGTTTGAATCAGCCGTTATGAACCTTCTGGTATAAGTTTCTTTTCTATAGATGTCGATTTCTGCTTTTATTATCGTTGTTAGTAATTACCATGCTGTCTAAGAAAGGAAGGCGATTGTTCACTTCTTTTTCTACTGTAAATTTTATAGTGCGAAATTGTGAATTCAGTTGCCCGAAATGGTCGATTTTGTTGTATCAAAAACCGCGAAAATATCGTCAACGTACCTAAACCAGATTCTGGGAAGATATTCCGCGTTCTTTTTCATGTTTAATTCAAACTTGCTTATAAAAAGATTAGCAATGAATGGGGACAAATGAAATTTAAAAAAAATTGTTACAGTGATTTCTGGAACCAGACCTGTGATATCAAAAGGGACTTAAATGTTGTCGATACTCGACTTACGACGTTCCGTTTAGATCATTATACATAAATTATAGTTTATTACGGTGATTTTTGAAATAAAATTTGTGAAGATATGGAGGGTAACACCATGCATTATTTTTTGAGTTAATAGAAAAATTATTAGATGATGTCTATGTGTAACAAGTAAACAATTACGTGTTACGATGTTTTAGGAAGTTTTTTCGCTGTTATTTCCGGGACATAACCTATGACATTAAAAACGGTTTTTAAATGTTATTAATTTTACACGATTTGGTACGCTTATTTGGAAAATACATTTGTGAAAATGTGCAGAGTAATTACTAAGCAATATTTTGCGTTTTATTGAAAAAAAAACAACAATTAAATAATGTCTATGGCATTTCAAGTTGACCTTACAATGCTGTATATAATTATAGTATAGCCACGTTTTAAAGCCTTGTCACAGTAATTTCCGGAACATAACCTGCGACATTAAAGGAGACTGTTAAATGTTATTGATAATTGACTTACAATGTTCTCAGGTTATTATACATCTGTTATAATTTATTACGATTTGTTAAGGTCATTTTCGAAATAAATTTGTGAAAAAGTGCGGAGTAATACCATTAGTAAGTGTTTTATTGGAAAGAAAAAAAGCAATTAATAATGCCTATTGTATTTCATGTTGCTCTAAAAATATTTTAAATTACAATAGATTTGGTATATTTTGTGACGGTTTGTTACAGTGATTTTCGATATAAGTTTGTGTAAAAGGTGCAGAATAATCACAAACATTATTTTGCGCTCTATTGCAAATACAATGAAATATTGTTGATACTTGATGTCCTATTTAAATAATGATACATTGTTATAATTGATCATGCGTTGTCGCAGTGATTTTCGAAATAAATGTTTTTTTTCTAAAGAAAAACAATGAAATGAAATAGTTCGACTAGAGCTTACAATACTTTAAATAATTTTGTCACAGTGACTTTCGGAACAGATTAAGTTGGGGGTGTAAAAATCGCGTTTTAATTCTAGCACCTGCTTTCCTATTGAATAAACATACACAGTATCAACCATCACACATCCAAATAGCATTCTTATCTCGCATAAAAGATTTAGCACTGCATTTTTTCCCCCAAGTCCAAAAACGAGATCACGTGATTACAGCGGACAAAGGCGTCGTCGTAATAGCCTTGGCAACGCGTCCTTCCCATCTCCCGACCCCTATCTGGACAATGCGGCCGGAAACAGTAGCTCCCCAAAGCGCGCTAGATGCCAACAATCCCGCCGACAATTTAGGGATAATAGTATTGCGTTACCATCATCGCCGTTTCTTGAATTTAACCAGATATACCAGCGGGATTGGATCAGATAAGGATAACTAGATGGAGCTGTGATCTTCTCTGTTCTTTATATGTATTCTTTCTGTTGTTAGGAATACTTGTGTCTGGATAATATGGAACGGGAGTGTGTTCAAAGGAAAGAGTGTACATTCTAAATATCATATAATTCGCTAATATTATTTATATCTTTCGATAATTGTGAAAGGTTTTAAATGTAGTACATATCTGACTTGCAATGTTCTATTCTATATAGATTAATATATACAACTGCTATAATTTGATATATTATGTGACAGTGATTTTTCCGAATATACCCGGGTACACAAAAAGTTGCTTTTAATGTCATTGATATCTGACTTAAATGTTCTATGTACAGCGCTGGCCAGTTCTAAACTTTAAAGCCGTCTATAAGTAATATATTTCATCAAGCAGCGATGTTAAATCGCGTATCACACATTACCGACGCAATCTCCCGAATGCAGTCGTGCTGCGCTGGTGGGGTGCATAGAATACTAGGAGTTGTCGTTGTAG
>JARFOC010006806.1:0-11109 GCA_031763485.1 Osmoderma eremita | reverse complement strand
TCAAAAAGACTTCCAAATATTTCCCGGGTGTTTGGATCAGATATGTAGATGATGTTTTCGCCATACTTGACACAAATGCTTATAACTTGAATCAGTTCTTAATTAAAATTCAATACCATAAAATTTAAAAATCGAGGTGGTAAGGGTATTTTTTATTTTTTATTTTTACTATTTTAAACCACCGTATCCTATTTTGTATTTTTTTAAGATATGACTCAATAAAAGTTGCGAATCTAGAATTAAACCCAAGGGATTATAATTTACGAATAAGCAAGGAATGCTTAACGGTGTCAAAGGCTTTTTGTAAAGTCAGAGTAAATTACGTCTATCTGCTGATCAATTAATCAATTTTTAACTGCTGTATCGTTTTATTGTACCTGAAGCTGTATTTATCTTAGCACTTTTAGGTCAAACGTTCAATGCTACAACGTGCCAAATAATTTGGTTCATTCGTAAATTTCCGCGTCTACTTTATTGTCCCACTCAACGTTATTAGCTTGTCTCTGCGAGTAACAAACAGTCGAGTGCTAATTGAACTGATTTTTCGTCGCCAGCGACTAGGCTAATTGCATTAAAAATTAAAGCGGTGCGAACTTTAATTATTTCCCACACAATTCGCAGTGTCGTTTTCATGTCGTAAAAAAATACATAACAGACAATTCCCTTAAGTTCCTACGGCAAGCAATAAAATTAATAAAAACACGGGTCGATGTCGGGGTTTTTTTTAGTATCCGGGAAAGTTCGTCGAAATGCGAAAAGTTTGAGCACTACATAGTACGTGTCGTGGGAAGCACACCCGAAGTTATTAATTTAAAATTTCGCCGTGCCAAGCTCAACATGTTTTACAGCGTATGCGTGTATACGTACATATATATGATGGAAAATTCTCCCAAGCTGAGAGTTCGTATCTCGGAATTTCGTTCGACGTTATTCAGGTGAAAAGACGGTCCGAAATTGAAATATTTTCAATAAATCCTCATTGTTTTTCTTTGGCATATGTAAGTCGTCCCGCATGAAGTTTTCGAATACCTACGGAATATTTGATACTTGATTTTATTGGAATACCGGCGTAACGGAGCGGAAACGAGATATGACGAAAGATAAACCTACATTCTTCAGTGAATCACCGCGAATACCGTATGTCGACAGTTTAAATTTGGTATTTATGGAAATCATATTTCATCCGACTGCAGCGGAGACGATCATTTATTCACGGGATAACCATCTTAATTATCTTATGGCTGAATCTAGCTTCAAGCTAGTTTAAGATTCGCGAGTAGGTGTAATAAATTTCTATATGTATTTGCTTTTACTTGCGGTTCTAGAAAGATCAATATGATTTCAAAACACAAGTATATAAGATATTCCTTGACGAAAACATTTGATGCAGTTCCATATTTTATTTAGGGGGTTCCAGTGATCAGGAATTTCTCTCTCTCTCTGTGTGTGTGTCTCTCTCTATCTCTATTATTATTACTCTTATGAGAATACAAGGCCCTAGATGCTAGAAGATAGGCAATCTTTGGGAAACCAATAATAAACCCAGAACCATATAGCCAAGGCCAAGGACCTGTACAGATTGGTGCAGATACAAGAATTTGGCAATGGTTTCAGTACATGGGTACAGAAATCGGAGATAAATACAAAAAGCCAAGAGGCTGAAGTGTTTCCGGAGACTTATATCAGATGGCTGCTATAAGGAAAAGAAACAAAGGTGCATCGTCAATGATTCATAGCATTTTGATCGAGCCCTTGAATAATATAGTTTGATTTTCTGGTATATCCCCAAAGCTTTGTTCGGTTAGTCGAAATCCTCTTACTGACGATTTTAAACTGCTCCATTTTATTAGCTTGGGAGCTTGGTGGCTTAATTGGTTTGGGTGGGCTATGTTGCTTACAGAATGTATCAATGACCGTATGTATGCAAAATGAAAAACAAGAACTCTTTATTTATTAAATGAACACAAAAGTTTAGGAGCACTAGGCTTCGTCGTCTTAGGCTAATACAAAATTTAAAAAGTGTATTTTACAAGCTTAATGGGGCAGAAAGCCGCGTTAATCCTATTTTCTCCTTATTTAATGCTGCGTATGTCCTCCCCAAAGCCAAAAGGTCGCTTGGCATCTGCGTGGTATGGACCACACAAGCCGGCGGATGAGGTCTCGCCATTTTTTAACCAGCACCTGACCCAGGTCTTGAAGAATCTCTGCCGCATTGACGTGGTGCCTTATAGGTTGATCCAGCGTAGGGTAACTGGGGGGAATACGCCATAGTGAAGGGAAATTTCATTTCCTGGTGAAATTTTTTATATATGTATTAGTTTTGCACATTGATCTCTTTTATCGTATCTGTTGTAAACTTACACCCACTTTCAATATAGGAAGTATACACTTTTAAGAACATAATTTATAAAAATGGTTGAGCCTGCAAAGTGGCATATTGCCCCGTGTCGTGGGTAATATGCCATCCCAATCGGGCGAATATACAATATGGAACATAACATGGAGGGAAACTTGAATGAAAAATTTATTCGTGAATATTATAACAAAAATAGTTGACCTATGGTTCTTCAATTCCTAAATACTTATCTAAGTAAAAATAGTATTAACAAGATTCACTTAAGTACAACATAAAGCCTTTCCTGCACAGTTCTCGTGTATCCACTTACTACAACATTTAGAAATTATCACATTTTGGACCACATTTAGCATAATAGTATTTCTTCTGGCTCTAAAGATTCCGATGATGATGGCAGTTTTTTTTTCTTCTTAATTATGTTTGATTTCTTAAAAGCTTTCCCTTGCTTACATTTGTTTGCGATAAGATTATCTTTAGCAGTCTGTTTTGTTCGCACCTTTTCTCTATCTAATTCTTGGGCATGTTGTTTCCTTTTCGTAACTTTGGGCTTTTTCATAGTTGGCACAGGCAAAATTTGATGAAATGAAGTAAAAGTGTTATCCTTTGATCAATCCTGATGGTTGATCATTTGTATTCACGGTAGCATTTGTAACTGCCATTTCCTCAATATTTTGATTGATTATTAATGAACAATGGTATTTTGAGATACTTCGGAAGCGTTAGGTATTTCAAAGGTATGCTCTGGCATCCTTTGAGGATCATATGGAAATATTCCACAAGTTCTAAAGCCGAACGTACCATTCCCTACTGTAGCTGCAAAATTCCAAGCGCTACACAATAAATTTCCAAATTGATATCACTTGAGTTTTCGCCCAGGATGATTTCTGCTCCAATTTATAACTGCGTTCCGCCAATGAGTTTTCAGCTGTTTTAAAATTGACCCGTCTAATGGTTGGAGATAACGTGTTGTATGGCTTGGAAGACATAGCAATATTATTCCATTTTCAACTGCATAATCAAGCACGTTAATATCTGAACAATGAGAACTGTGGCCATCCAATATTAACAGGACGTTTCCATTTTCCTTACGTGGAAGAAAAGGTCCCTCAACCAATTAAGAAATATGTGCGAATTTACGTAAGCACTCTTTTCATCCATTTCGACATGGGAGCCAGGGGGAAACCCCATATTCAAATTCAAGCTTCTTTCTTTTACCTTTGAAAATGCAATAGGGAGGCACGAATTTTCCTTCTGCATTACAACAACCTACTACAGTTATAGTTTCTCCCTTTTCTGCTAAGGTCACATGATGTACTTCTTGTGTACCTTTGGTTGCAATAACCTTCCCCGCATCATCATATTTAGCAGTAATCCGCTTTCGTCTACGTTTTATATTTTACATGGTTGAGTAAAGAAGTCGTTATCGTCACATATTTTCAATAGGAGTTCAAAGCACTGGTTTGCTTCTTCCCGGCGCATGCCTAAGCACCGACCAATTAATACTCCTTCAGCTTTCCGAATAGATAGTGTTGGATGACGACGCATAAAATTTTGAAACCAGTGGTAACCAGCTATCTGTTTGTCTTGATTGAAAGCAGTAGGAAGATTGTTTTTCACAGCAAAAGTAAAAGCTAATCTTCGAATAGCAACTAAAGTCGGTGAAAATCCCATACCTTCTAATTTCTTTATGTAATTTACTAGATCAACTTCGTAGTTAGAAGGAGATACAGGAGATTGATCTATTCTCCTTTTTATCATTCCCAAAGGGCACCACGTGATTCTTGGGAATTGTGTCTCGGTAAGCTCTGCTGCACGCCTATAAACTAGCACAATATCAGTACGCCCGTTTATAGTGATCCCTACCCAATACATGACAGGGCCAGCTGCAAAGTGATTCACTTCTTGTACCGTGGCGGAGCTATACCGTTCTCCGATACATCCCCAGCTGCTAACACGTCCATCACATCGAGTCAGGCGAAACCTTGACTCATCCGTGACGAGGACGGATCTCTAGTGGCGAAGTTGCCAGTTCAAGTAGTCTAAGGCGAACCTTAATCTTGCTTGAAACCGGTCTCCTTGAGCCTTCTTCCGACGGTTTCGCTGTATAACTCAAACCTATGAGCAGCTCGATAATCATTTACCAGGTCTCAAGCGGTAAATGTGGTAGATGTGTCGACGGATACCGCAGTTGAGAAAATAGCGATCTTGTTTAGAAGTTGTTTTCCACTACTGGCCTTATCCAGCTCTTCCCTTGTACTGGCCCATCTCTTGAAAGCGTTTCTAAGCACGGTGAAGAACAGACTTCGAAGCATTCAGCTCTTCGGTGACAAATTTCAATGGGCGCCCTTTTTTAAGTTACAGTAACGGCGCGTACGGTTTCAATCTCACTCAAATGCCTCATTGCGACTTTATAAGCTACTTAATGACAGAACTACCGATTTTTTTTCCAGTTGGTACCATGGCAATTTTCTCAAAGCTGGAAAAATGAATTCCTACTTTACGTGTTTTACACTTTGCTAAATATTACACACCACCAGGGTGATACAACAACGTTTTCTTAAAATATTGTATTCTTTTGACAAATGAAGACCAATATCAGCACATTTCATACTATTTCTCTGTTATGTGGAAAATTACGGCTGCTTAAACTACTACCCTCTAATCAAATGGAACAGTTGATAATAAACAAGGTCTGTTACCTAATGACATGTTAGAGTTTTTCTCGATGAGCCAACACAATTTCTAGTCTATTTATTTTCTTTTCTTAACAGTATGCCCTTCCCACATGAATTTACTACAAATATTTTACACATTAAATATCTTGTACCCTGATGTCCGAATTTCTGTACTGTTTATATAAAATGCGTGAATATAAAACCAAAGATTATTAAAACAATTATCAACCTGCGACTGTGAATGAATGCTTGGGGGAAATCGATGCAATATTATGCAGACTGCACAGGCTAGCCAAGAAAGCAAGTTCAAGGCGACGCCGGACACTCGAAAGATCAGGGCCGCCGTTTCTTTTATTGCTGAAGTATGTAACTAAGAGAATTTAAAATGAAAATATCACAAGTGTCGACGTGGCAGAAACAATTAAAAAAGAAAGACGTGGAAAATTAGGGTAAGGTGCAATAAAGCTTCCGGCCAAATATAGTGACTCCATTTAGTTAAAAGACAGAGGGACTGTAAAAGTGAACTACTGATATGATATAACGAACACCAATAATGTAAGGATTTATTAAAATTGGAAAATGATGTAGAAATTTTATTTTAAGATACCAATTGAGTTTCAATAAATGATTAAAGTAATGTAAAACAAACTACAGCATGTTATTATTATAATAAGAAATATAGAATCGGTAAAAGATTTCACATTGTTTGGAAAGTGAAACAAGTATGTAGCTTTCTGGATCTCAAGTAAGAATAGCTATAATCATTAACTTGCAGAATCTTTCACGATCGAAACACTTCCAGCAGTTGAGATCCGACAATCCTAAGGAATAAAATTGATGAGTACAAAATACAATATAGTCTATATACTAATATGGAATATTTCTATTTAGAAATCCGCTTTCAAAATGTATCATTGCTAGAACGAGGCCAAATCGGACCGACAGAAAAGCGAGCGCCTCCGTGAGCCTAGACGCCTAGCTTTGAAAACCGTTTAATCAAAAATTTTCAATTGGCGTTTCCAAATATGTATTTCGTTCAATTATCAAAGAAAATACATTCAAATAACTTGAATAATCACACATACGTGTTGCTAAGGATTGTTTTGTGCACGCCGAAAAAGACTGATAGCATCGGCCGTCGACCGGAGACCCATTCGTATCCAGGACAGTTGACGGGCTACAATCGCCTGCCGAGACGCGCGCCCGCTTGCTGCCTACCTGCCACCGCACCAGTGCACCAACCGCGATACCAAAACCGAGCGTATATATAAGGGGCTGTGTACGAAAAAAAATTGGAGAAGTATCCGGTGGTCGGGTTTTCGCTTATACGCAAAAGACGGTTGCGCCCAGGTCCAACAGTTCCACAGCGGTGTTATACGGACGTATCCATCAAATGTGCACATAAACATGTGTAATAATGTCCTACTGACAGACTTAAAGGAGTTGGAATTAAGTGTGAGATATACACATTTATTTTTACATTTATACATTTGCCTGTATGACTATTTAGTAATAATAATAATAATGTGCTTTATTCTCATGTAAAATTACAAAATTTTAAGGACAAATCTAAGTACAATTACAACTAAAAATTGGTACAACAAACGAACAAGTAATACATAGTGTTGGACACACTAAGTTGTGAAGTTGGAGAAAAAATGCAAAAATTTAAATTTAAAATTTTACCTTCCTCCGAAAAAGTCGTTAACTGCGTAAAGGGGTTTCATTGCGAGGTATGATTTAACCTTCCTGCTGATATGTACATAAGTTGGTTTCGATCTAAGCAGGATAGAGAGATGGTTGTATAGCTTGATTGCGTTGTAGATGACTAAGGTTTTAGTTAACTAGCTTAGTGCGGTTTTGCAAGATAAAGATCGTGATCAAAGCGTCTTGTAACGTAGTTATGATGGTGTCGTTCGGGTAGATCAAAAAGATGATTACGAACTAGTGAGACGGATTCAAGGGTGAATAGGGCAGGGAGAATTAAGATTTTATGGTTTAAGAAGTAAGGTTCGCAATGATATCTGCTCCGAAGTAGAAATATGTAGCGAATTTAGTTTAAAAATTGTATTAAGATTGGATAAAGTACAAGTGACCCAAAAGGGGAGAGCGTAACGCAGATGCGATTCGAAAAGGACAAAGTAAGTGAGTTGAGTAGAGGGAGGATTAAGCTCCCTGGCTACAGACCTAATTGCAAAGCACTCTTTATACTTTTTGATAATGGTTAAGTCGCTGGATACAGCCGAATGTAGGTCTACCTTGTTAGGGCTGTTCCAAGTGATGCTAGTGACGTCTGCGAAGAGACATAGGTGCCCGCTGATCTTTAAATTGGTGATGTCATTGATGAATAGAAGGCAAAGTATTGGACCAAGCACTGAGCCTTGCAGAACGCCAGAGTCAATTTCCATATTATTCCTACCACGAATAATTTAGTTTGAAAATAAACGAATTTTAAAGCAAGCAATAGCCTTCTTTGTGTTCTCTCATCGGCAAATCGTTCTGCGAACTAGTAGAACTCTAACACGTGTAATAAATAAAATTTAATGCAAAATACAAAGGGATTTTGTATTTATTTTATTGAGTAAATGTATAATTATTTGTTGCAAGACAAGCGGTATGATTCGGATTACTCCTCCCGCACAAGTATTAATTAATTCGGGACGACACGTGTTTCGGGAATACGTGGATTCCCATTCTCAATTCCGGCACCGAATGCATCATACAGCAACAACACGAAGTTTAAACATCAAAGCTGTATATGGATATAAAACACAGTTACATCATTGATCAATTTTAAGTCACCTTAATGTACTTTACTTATCTTAATGTTCTCTTTCCGGCAGTAATTTTTCTTATTTCTTGAAAATGAGAGCCCAACTACTTAATCGTATTATAATATATAAATTGAACTCTGGATATATTGAAATAATAATATTCTTTTAATATCGAAACTGTTCAACAATTTTTCTTCTTTGATAAGCATTTTCTTGTTGTAAGACAACATCCATGTTTAGTATTTCTATGAATGCACGAAAAGCTTTTCAATATAAAAACTCATTAGTTAATTTTGTACATGCCAGCAGGAAAGATGGCTATAATATATGAAAGTAAGCACAAATCTTAATCAGGTATTAAAATACTAACTCGGATAAACACACTGTTCGGATTACCCCTCCCGCACAAGTATTAAATTGTATTAAAGTATTAAAGTATTAAATTGTATTAAAATAATTAAATAATAATAAATAAAAAAAAAGTATTAAATTAATTCGGTTGGTCCCGAATTAATTTAATACTTGTGCGGGAGGAGTAATCCGAACAGTGTGTTTATCGTGCTGCCCCACAGTCCTTGCTATCTTTACTAACTCGGAGATTACTGCTTGGTCAATAATTTTTATAGCAGTTAGTTCAGAAGCAAAATGTTTTTTAAAATTTTTTTCTTTGTCAATTTTTGAGCCACTTTTTCAATAATAAAATTACACTGTTTGGCAAAGCGGTGAACATTTACAAGCTTTGGTTACGAACGTTATTAAACCAATAATTTACGAAGAATTCATCACTGCTCTAAGTGAATTCACGCTCCATCGCATTCAGTGATGGCGAACTATTTCGCAAAACCACCACGAAATAAATCCAAAAGCGGATATGATGTCGCAATCCCGAGCCACTCAAACCACACTTTCGGGAATAACACCGTCCGCCAAGCTACAATATGAGCTGTAATCGATCATCCGTCAATAAATGATAATATTTGCCATGAACGATGTCTGATACGAAACACTGATTTGATAATTTCTTCGCCAGGCACTTTTTCCGTAATATATCTACGTTTGTAAGAGAACAGCACCATCAATCTAGTCTGACAGCTCCTCCGCCACTTCCGTTTTATTTCCAAGGAAAGGTTTCCGCCGAAATCTTCTGGACTCAGCCGTATATACACCTATGCCCACATCGGAACGATATGCTGTCGATAACAAATGGCCCTATAATGTTATCACCCAAGATACCTGCCCAAATGCTAAGTTTTTCGGGGACTGAGTTCTTACATTATGGACCAGATGTTGATTTTTTCGCGAACAATATCGAACGACTGAGGGATTACGCTTGGCCATGACGTGGGAAGGAGGACAGAATATGTTTTATAAAGTATTCGTCTCCATTAGCCCTTTCCACCACGGGCGCACAAAACTCCATTCTTGCAAAATTGTCCACGGGAAAAATTTCCTGGCACTTTTGAACTTTATAACTTTTGTATTTGTTGCGTTTCAGAATACGTTCCACTGTTCCACTGATTTCGTCTGTAATTTGCCGGCTAGAGCAAGGTTCGCCCATTTCGACCAACGAACAAACCCTCACTTCTCTCTCCTCCCGTTCTGGAGGTATTTGAGGCTATTCGTCTATTTGTTGGAATTTACGACAATTGCCGACCACACAACCAAATTTCCTTAACGCTTTAACGATCCTTTCAATCACCGAATGTGAAGGAATAGGATAGGACGATTCACGTTTTCTACGGCAAATGGATCGACCGTGCTTTGGTAGGAATTTCTAGCAAAATAGCATGTTATGATTTGTACCTTCTCTGAGGTTGTATAAACTAACATAGTGTATCCGAAATCGGCGATCACTTGTTACAACTTTGCGTGAGTATAGACAGATACAAAATGATTCAGATAGGCGTGCTGCGTACTACGGCATTGCGCGCGACGATGCTGGCTGGCGGTGATATATGCAAGTATGCCAGGTCGCGCTACATACAATATATGTCGCACCTCGGTGAGAGCTGAGCATACGTGTATAATAACTAGCGCTTAGTGGGAAGCAAATGCGTTAGGAATTTTTCTTCCATTTTTCATTAGATATCTTTCCGCATTCTGACTGAGCTTTTAGTTATGAGTTGAAGGTACAGATTGGGAACATGTATTGATTGGGAAATATGTATTATCTGAGTTTACCTTTCAAAAGATTAAATCTCTATTCCTGTATCGATCCCAAATGTTGAATGAAAAATGTTTCTGTATTAATGCCAAAATTCTATAAGAAGCGTTTGGTATCACTCGCCTTAACATAGTTTGAAAGAGAACAAGCTACCAAATTTGAATCATAGTACCTACCTATAACGTCTAGTGTAACTATCGTTTAGCAGCCTGAATAGGTTTTCTATAAGTTGTTCACCACTGGGCAACCACTTGCAAGTGGTTGTTTTATATTGAGTGTACAAACAGAAGCGATTAACTTAATTAAGGTATATGTTTTAACCAAGTTCACTATATATACATATGTAAGATACTGCAGTCGCAGTAGCGTTCAATATAATAGATCCCAACGGAACAATTAGCTAACGAATATAATGTGACATTTGAAAAGTTTGGTATTATTTTAATTGCATGAGTTATAGATCGGGACTCGTATTGCGTGCAAGTTGCTTTCGAAATTTGTGCTCGAAAATTTCACAATTTGACACCAAATACTCTTGCAATATTTATATTTTATCGATTTTTTAGGTTGCGATAGCGACACAATGTTATAGAATTAAGTAGGCATGATTTGGACATTAAAGTATTTCCAAACTTTAAAAGACTATTTTAAATCGACCTTAACTATTGAAAATAAAAGCATTAACAAAAAACTGATAAACTACATATACACACGATACATAAAGAGTGATTTCTTGCCAGTTGCGGATAAGCTGAGTAAAGAGTAAAAGAAACGGCTGGGTGTTTCAGTTTGTTATAACGGAATACGCGTTACTCTGCCATGCGGATGCTGGTGAATGTATGGCTTGCTTCATATATATCTAATACATAGATACATGGGAGAAATGCATTTCTTGTCCGACACAGTAGGCTCCCTATGCGCGGCATTAGCGCGTGCACTCGGTATATCCTCGATCAAGAAATAAGCTACAAGTAAATAACAGTAATAATAAAAAAAAACAAATCAATGAACCAACAATTACAGTAAATGTTCAAATAACTGGTAATTTTGATTAATGCACAACGGCGCACGGTTTCCGGCATTTTGAACTGCCTTTTGTATGGTTCTTCTAGGAATTATATCGAAGGCATTCTGGAGTCT
>JARFOC010006805.1:0-36321 GCA_031763485.1 Osmoderma eremita | reverse complement strand
AAAGCATTGTTTTTTCCAACAATCCTCTCTTTTTTATTTTTTTGCCTAAACAAACATCAATCCACTCACCAATCATTTCTGTTTTTCAATAATTCGCGCCTAACTACACGTGCAATTCATTTATTTATGATTCGGTGTATAATCATGTTTGTAATAACATCAGTTCATTAGATTGTACAGTGTAGATGTATTCTGTTTGTACGTAATGAACATATTTTTCATAGAAAAGTAGCAAGAATAGGAGATACAATCATTATATTGATGAGAAGGTCCCCTTAGTAATTTGCCTTCAGTTGGTGTAAAACAAAAAAAAACGCAATGTTTATTTAAGTCTGCAATTTCGACATGTGTACGAGGTGTGTAAATTAAGTAATGAGACTGACAACGTAGCGTTTGATATGGCAACACGGGAAGCACGGGATATAGAGGGGCGACAAGTGGACATTGTAATACGCGTTCAGTGCAAGTTTGAACTCGATCAAGTTGTTTGGTTATCCGTTGTCGTTTCTTCCATGAACCCGGTTTTCGTAGTGCATTCTACAAATGAAAGACATTAATTTCGAGCAACGGTGTGCTATCAGGTTTTGCTTCAACTTGGGCAAAATGCAACGGAAACTTTTTCAAAACTTCAGCAGCCCTATGGAGACAGTGTTTTGTCAAAAGCCCAGGCTCTTCGGTGGCTTAAGGCATTTTCAGAAGGGAGATGAGCCACGCAGCGGATCAAGAACGATTGGATCCTGCATCATCACAATGCGCCTTGTCACACAGCAATTTCCATAAAGGGTTCTTTGGCCAGCAAATATATTTCTGTAGCTCCTCAGCCTCCTTATTCACCTTACTTGAGTCTTTGTGATTTTTTCCTCTTCCCAAGATTGAAAATTCATCTGAAGGGACATCATCTTGGGACACTCGAAAACATTCAAACGGCTATAACCGACCAGCTAAAGGCGAGTCCAATATTCGAGTTCCAGGACTGCTATGAGAAATGGAAGAACCGTCTCCAACGCTGTGTGGTCTCCCCGAGGGAGTTATTTTGAGGGAGACAACGTTCAATTGTAATTATATTCAAATAAAATATTTAGAAATATCAGTCTCATGACTTAATTTACACACCTCGTATGTGATTGCAAATCAAGCACGCTTAATTAGTAAATAGTTTAAGAAGTATTTCGGTTGTTTTGTAGTTAAATAAGAAACTAACGTCGAAAAGCGTGTGTATAAAATATTTTGAACCGGATACGTACACCATTAATAAAGCTTTAAGCTACACTGTTACGGGACACGTACAACACCTGTGCTAATTTCCTTAGTTTGCTCGTGTTTTCATTTGCAACGATGAGTGTGCATCTCTCTTCTCAATGGATCTTTTGTAAAAAGCCTAAACTCCTCTGTGTATATGCATAAAGACGTCTCTTTTTTGGCTTATTTTTATATTAACGCGATTGATGGATGATTCATCAATGATAGACGATGCATTTTAATTTTTATTTACAACAGTTGTGTTTAAATAATGACAATATACATGCTAACATAATGCGCTTTCGCAACTACGTTGCACGAGTTCAAAACTCGTACGACAAAAAGTAAATGACCCGTTGCGGTTGAAGAGATCCGTGCTCCTGTAGCACTCGCAACGTACATGTGTGTCCTATCGCATTTAAACCTGTGTTATTACTATGTGTGGCCAGAGCTTAAGTCTGGGAGTGTGAAAATTCAATATAGACACTAGCGAAATTGTAAAGCACATACAGTCATGTAGTATTACTCCATTTTTGATTTTATAGAAAAATAAAGATAATAATCCAAACAGTTCACTAGAGTCTAAAGGCTTTCACGGCCGGCGTCACGGCCAAGTTTTCATCACGATCCTACGGCGCGTGGGAAATTTAACTTATGTTAAAGAGACAGGAAAAATTAATTTACCATAGTATTGTTTCCTATTCTACAGGACTTGTACCTGTTACGGGATCTACTATGTACCTACGTAATTATACTACATAACAAACAAAAAAATTAACAACAAATTTTGTAATTAATAATGATTTATAATAAATATAAATATATATTCGAGATTAACACATGATTCGAATTATATATTGATAGAATTTTGGTTTAGATTAAGAAGGATTTAGTCCGGCGTCCTCCTAAAAGGGTAGAAGAGAAAGTTTGCAGGATTCATCCTACAAATTAACATCTGGCCTCGTACTTCTTTGTCTTATACCAAAGAACACAATTGGTTGACGACGAAATCTACGTTTAATAACGGACAAATAAATATCTTAATAAAAAACCATCACCTCCACCAAATATCATATTGTTTGCTCGTATTTAAACGTAGATGTTGTTGTCCTAACTATAGTAGGGGCTAGATAAATATCGATGCACGTGATTTATGACGTCACACTACCAACTGTACAATATGAATTTGTAAATTTTTAAAATACATGTCAATGGAGTTATAATCAATAGTTTAACATATAAATAGTTAGATATTATTCCACTTTAGCACAAATTATCAGTTTCACTAATTAAATAATTATTTTAAACGCCTATTATCAATTAACGCAATTCGACTTTCTTCTCAACTATTGGTATTCGTGTACATAGTTGTCGATAGTTGTTTGTTGTTTCTGTCATGAGATGTTGTCTGACATTTGTGCCATTCGTTTAGGTTATTGTTTATTTAACGGCTCTTTTCTTTGCCATACTACTTTTTTTTTGAAAATTTGTTCTTATCTCAAGTAATCACGTTTCTTGGCGACTGTATTACAATGGTATTACGCTAAACGAAATATTTACGTAAAGAAACAAAAGAAATGATTGCAGCGTTAATAACGATCTTCGAACAAGAACGTGATAGTATTCGCATTCCTGGGCAATCTTTGACACCTTTTACGGCAGTGAGGGGTAAGTAGTGTATTTGCACAAATATAGTGTTCAAAGAATTATAAGCTATGTACTTTTAGCGTGTTGCCGCAGCTTTGAATATTAGCTTATCGTCTATTAGTGTCGTCACAAGCAGTGAAAAACAATGAACCCTTGACCGATTCCAAAACAAATCGACACAAGCTTATCTATACCTGTGTTAATCATCGATGATGTTACCGATGCATCGATCTTTATCCTGCCTGTCTTATATTGAGTTCTTCAGCGTACGTACGATTTACTCCCCTAAACTAAAAAATTTCGCACATATTCCAATGTTTGTAAAGTTCTAAGGGCAAATCGAGTGCGTTGTAGCGTTGATGGTGAATTAAAAAGTGGTCATCGTAAAGTTGTATTATATATCGCATTCAAATTTATGACGAAGTGTAAAAGCAGAACAATACTGTACTGAATACTCTACACATAATTTATAACGATTATACCAATAATCCTCTGTATTATATTAATATACTTCTGTACTGCAGTTACAACATTGCCAATATACAGGATGTTAGAAGAATGCGTCACAAATTTTGGGAGGGGATAGTATGGCTCTAAATATGCAGCAAAGTGTTAATGAACATGGCCCCGCAAATGAATGATTTTGGAGATACGGAGGATTATTTCTTGTTTGGAGAATCCTCCACGAGCAGCAGTTTTACCCTACAACGAGAGCAGCCCCTTAATCCACCTGATCATTAAGCACGTTTGCGAAGAAACCAACCGCAAAGAATCAATGACGCTGAGGGCCCCAACATTGTTGCCAATATTCTTTTTACTGATGAGGCCGAGTTCACATGAAATACGAGTTTTTAATTTACAAAATACGCATGCGTGGGCAGACGAAAATCTCTATACCATTATGGAGTCCAGAAATCAGGTACGTTTTTTTTATTAAACACTTGGATGGGTATACTGACCTGTTACGTATTAACTAACAGGCACTGCTTATCTAAACATCCGGAGAATACATTGAGTAATCTTTTAGATGACATTTTGAACCAAAAGTAAAAAAAAAATGCCATTCCAACACGATGGTGCTCCTGCCCATATTTCAATTTCCGTCAGAGAGCATTTATTTACAGGGAACTCTTGTACGAAAATGGGTAGGAAAGAGCGGAGGACCTGTATCATGGCCTGCAATATCGCCCAATTTAAATCCCATTGATTTCTTTCGTTCGGGATATTTGAAAACTGTACACTACGCTTGTAAATGACCTCGAGGAACTGCAGCAACGGGTAAATCGAGGATGGCACCGAATCGGAACCAATGTGGAGGTTTTATGTTGGTACTCAAGGCGGTGCTCGTGCTGAAGCACTCGCTGGCGCCATTTTTGCATATGCTAACGAACCTCAAGCACCGGTCAATGCTCAAGGCGGTCTTTACAAGCTCGACCAGGAGCATCTTCTCACGTACAGTGTAAATTCTGTTCATCTCAAACGTTTTGTATACACATTACTTATGTTATCTTTTATCTCCAATGTTGTTAATAATACTATTCAATTTCATACACTACATTTACTACTTTACCTTTAATAATCAGTTATTATTCACACGTAATATCTAGAAAATTCAAGCCGCGAAAGTGAAGAAACTGTTAGGTTAATACCACGTTACTACCACAAACAGACCACAAATATAAGTGAATATAAGCGTGTCTATTCTAATCCGCGCGAAACAACGTCTTAAGAGAAAAAGTTACTAGAATCTCACCAGAATTCCATTAAATTTCCTATTTGAACACATGTTTGGCTGGAAACGCCCGAAGTACGTTTTATAAAACAGAACGGCCGCTTGAGGCGCAGATTGCGATAAACCTTGCTTGGAGAAGTCTGAGTCAGCGCGCAGCTCAAGCGCTGATTATAAATACCGGCATTAGAAAGAGTTCGAACGTCCTTGCGGCAGAGATGTTCTGGCTCCTGCGAAGGGAGGAAGGGCACATTGAACATCTCATTTGACTGTGTTTGTACATAATAAAAAGAGGTGGTGTACATGCAAAATGTTTCGTGTCCAATCCACTCATTTGCGGACCCATGTTCATTAGACTTTTCTACATATTTTGCGCCATAGCAACCCACCTCAAAGTTTGTGGCATATTTCTTTAACACCTTGTATACTATTTACATAGGCAAGAAAATATAAAAAACAACGGTTAGCATTGAAAGAAAAACAATATTTTATCACTAAGCACTTTGCATTTTAGTATTCTGATTTCATCAACTGTTCATTTTGACGATATATTAAGTGCCTTTTTTAAGGATTTTTTATAACTAATGTTTAAGTACCTATACCGTTTTTATTTACGTATCTATATTTGGAGCGTTATACGTTCAGGAATCGTAATAAGTATTCTTTCTTCATTATGAAGCGCTTGATGTGTGCTGAATTACGTAATCTATACGCTTAATTAAATTGGCAATCAATAAGGTTATTAGATCGTGGTGAGGTGTGATCAAGATCAAAGGTATTAACGCGCACTTTTACGACACAATACAGTGATAAAAATTTAGAGGCAAGTCCATTTTTAATTTGCGACCGCAATAGACAATGGGTATCGTGTTCTTGTTATTTTGATAGTTAATAAACAATTAATACTTTGTCATTTTTGTTTAATGCTGTTTGCTTGTCATATATAAAAAGCAATTTTTAAATGCTGAATAAACTTTCTAATACGAGGGCTGTGCGTCTACTTTTGAACTGTTTACACCAAACACTAACTTGTTTTCGACTCATAACGCCTTCTCCGTAAGTTTTCAGTATTTTCTTATGAATTTCGGTAGGTGTTTCATTATTTGCATACAAAAAAACGAATGACCGCTCGCGAGTATGTTTCGATCGGTACTGCCATTGTGAGGTTGTCACTCCACACGTTATACTGAACCTAAGGCAATGACAATGCAGTACATATGCACATCTTAAGTGCGTGCAAGTTTCAACTTGATCGGAGCGACATAGGCGGTGTGTCGCGCAAACTTACTTTAGTATCCCTCGTAACAACACTAACTAGATAAAACACTACATTTAATATTTTATTTATTTATTATATAAATTTAGTATTCACGAAAAACCAGTTTCACAAAACTTCATAATATCCAAGACATGCATTAGTTCAAGTAGAAATAAAATCATTTGCAAATCAAGCAATAGGTCCTGTTTTTGTAAGACAATTTTTAATAATCTTCACTTTTTCTATCTTCGTACAATCGTATTGGGTAGGGAAGCGATCATATTTGGACACACATAAATACACTATAACGAATATGTTAATGTGCACTATCAAAACCAGAAAAGAAAAGAAAAACGCCTATTACTGGCACATGAAATTAACTGGTTCATGAAATTAATCTAAGCTAAGCGACGTTCACATATAAATTTCTGTTTATGCCCGCTAATAAAACTAAAGTAAACTAAGGTGGATTAACAATGGATTACAAAATAACATGCTCTAACTTAGTATTTTTTCGTACACGAAGGGGCATTGATATCTAGTTAGTCTGAAAACTTTCTGCACAAAAACGAGTACGATTGCTATGGTTAAAACTATAATGTTTTATAAATTGAGAAAGTTTGACATCCAGAAGATGCCAAAGGTGAAGGAAGTTTTTTATGTACACTCCGGAAAACATTGATTATGTCAATTTTAGAAGATCGGCGTCTGAGAAAGTTTTCGGCCAAATGGATTTCGAAAGGCTTGTATGCTGAATATCTGCTACTGCCTTGAAGAAAATTACTCAAAATTTTTGGATCGGCTTGTTACTATGGACGAAACATGGGTCCATCACTATGACCCCGAGACTAAAAAGAAATACAAAGAATAGACGCATTCTGTTTTCTCATATAGCATCATACAGATCTTATATCGTATGTTGTGAAAATAAAGGTATTGTATTTCCGTATTGTTTAGGTAGTCTTTTGAAAATGTTTGACAACTGTTCCAAGGAACACTGATTACACTGGTTTACAAGATATTTGTCCCAAGCACAAAAATGCCTGATTCCCATATACTTTTGCATGCTGAAATCAATTATGTTTTCAGAATTTCTCCATCATCCTCAGTTTTTATGTTCCAGGATATTCGCTTACCTAAAATATGTATGCATAGATACAGTTGTGTGCGAAAAAATAGCAGTGCGTTGAAATAAGCTAAAAACTAAACTACAACACATTATAAATTGTATATATGTAGTTATACTTAATTTATTAAGTATCTACATGCTCGTTGTACAGCAAAATAATAACAACTTCAGAAATTATTACACAAAATATATATTCCAGCTGTGGAAAAAAAAACAGTATTAAAAAGAAAATATAATATGTCAAGAAAAATGTAACAAAATTATAGCTTTTTAAATTTTTGTCGTATAGCCTTTGTTTGCGATGATTGCTTCGCATCTTCGTGGCTTGGAATCAACCAATGCTTGACATCGCACATCTGGAATGGAGCGCCATGCTCTTTGAACTGCTTCCCATAATTGTTGTCTCGATGTGGGTGCTGCCGCAAAAACAGCCTGTTTTACGTCAGTCCAAAGATTCTCTATGGGGTTAAGGTCTGGTGATGGCGGAGGCCACACCAGAACCTTAACCGAAGCCTCTCGTAACCAGTCCTTAACCCTACGACTTGCATGTTTCGGGTCGTTATCATGCTTGTATACCCAGCAAAGGGACATTTCTTCGTCAGCGTAGGGAAGCATGACTGTTTGAAGTATATTTAGATACACAAATTGATCCATAGTCTCCTGTATCCAAAAGATTGGACCAACACCATAGTATGAGAAACATGCCCATACCATAATAGAGGTTCCTCCATGTTTGACAGTCTTTATTGTGAAATTTGGATTGTATTCCGTTCCTATAGGTCTTCTAACATACTGCCTTAATCCTTTAGACCCAAACAATACGACCTTACTCTCATCTGACCACAGGATACTTCTCCATCTAATATCTAGCCAATTTAAATGAAACCTAGCAAAGCGTATCGCTGTTGAACATTTCGCTTCATCAGCAAAGGGACTTTCCTTGGACTTCCAGCAACCAAGTTATCGTTTATCAACCATTTTGAAATAGAAGAAGTGTGAATTGCAAGATTTAAAGTTTGTTTTATTTGCGTAGAAGTTGTGGTGTGAAGTGAAAGGGTGTGTTTTAACAAATCTCTTAATGCGCCGATCATCTCTATTAGATGTCTTTTTCTTTCTTCCTCTTCGTTCAGGTTTTGGTTTATATTTTATTGCATTAGAAATAATTTTCGCCTATCATTTATAATTTGTAGGTTTTCTCTGCTATTATTAATTCTTGAATTAATTCACGCTTTTCAGGTAAGCAGTTCTTCGCTCGACCCATGTTATTGCACACAACTAAATAAAATACACAGCTAATGTAATACTATCAATAAAACTTAACCCTGCACCCAATATATTAGATTTTCTACTGAGCACTGCTATTATTTTGCACAGTAGATAAAATTTAGTGTGCCAAGAAAACAGGTAATTCCCCGTATTTTAGATTACACTTAGCAAAGACCACTTGTTTACGTCAATTCGCCCCCCGTTATATAGGCGACTTTGATCTCGGATGCATTTAAATACCTGGATTCGGTATATTTATATGCACTGCTATTATGTCGCACGCAGCTGTATGTAGTATAAGAGAACATGTCTTGACGTTATTTCAGTTGCCGGCTAGAGCTCGGAACTGATCAAGCAGCATGCAATGGTTAATGTTTGAACATGTCTTGGCGTGTTAAGACCTGCATTTCCCATTCCTATATAGCATCTCTTGTCATTTCAGTTGTCGGCTAGAGCTCGGTGAATGACATATACGCTGACGTTGTTAACGTTTTAAAGAGTATTGCGTTATGGTGTGTTCAAGCTATTGCAGTGAAACTGCGAACATTTGATGACCTGTAAAAATTCCAAGGAAATGTGTAAACCACCCGAACTCTTTTTGCTACATTTGCGGTGCAAAGTGCTATGAGCAGTATTTCAAGTGCAAAGTAGGTGATGAAGACAAAAGCTGGGGTCCCCATATTTGCTGTGTTACGTGTCAGACTTAGAGCGTGGGCAAAAGGTAAACGACATGTGCCTTTTGCTATTCCTATGATTTGGAGGGAACCATCACATCATATTACCGATTGCTATTTTTGTCTAGCAAATATAAGTGGTATGACTTCTAAATCCAAACATACTGTAAAATAACCTGATATATATATTCCATCTGCACTGAGACCTCAAACTCCGGAATTACCTTTGTCTAAACCTTCACAAAACATAAACTAAGCGACGATGAAAGTGTTGATGATACCAAGACAAATAAAACCCTGCTATGTTGGCAGACTATTGCTGGGCGCTGAAGAGAGATGTTTCTGATGCAAAGTACAGCCGAAAGTCATATATCAGCACATTTTCAAGTAAATATATCACTTTCTACGTCATTTTTTAATGATTTATACACATATTATAATATATACTTTCACAAAATTTCATTGGTTTGTCACAGAAACCCTGCCAGATAGAAAAATTCTGAAAACAGATATCAAATAAGTGTAAAAAGTACTAAAGTTCACCCACTTTACCTCGTGGGACAAAATAAATCTGAAATTTTGTTGACCAGTGTTATTGCTGAAGGTAGAAAATTTTAAATTTGGTGAAATGCATTGGTAATACATAATCAAGCATAAAACATTAACAGAACTACAAAAAGCTTGTTTTGTAGTCTCTATCGACAGGTTGTAGCGATGCAGTAGAATACGAAATGTTGAAGTTGATATAAACTGGCTATCCATATAAGCTTAGAAGCACGTTTCTTTACGGAATTATTTTCTGTACACTATTTCTAAATTAAACTGCAACCACTACGTATACGATTACTGAAAAGGTTAGGCGTGACATTTTGAATATGCCGCCGCACTCGATACCTATGTGTAGCCCAGCCTTGTCAAACTCAAAGTCACTGGTGGGCCAAAAGCATGTGGACGCATGTATGACATGGCTGGAGTAGACCGATCTGTAGCATATGACCACATACGCAACAAGCGGGGGTCTGCCGGGTCCCCTCAGCCAGCCGGATTTTTTAAACCGCAGCGGCACCTTTTAGCTTCGAGTTTTTTCCGAATACAGCATGTGATGTGCTCGCATGACATGACGGTCGACACCCAATACCAACCTAATTTATTTATCACAATCGGTCATCCGGACCCTTACACAATACATACACATTTCTTTTCTGTTGTCAGCAAATAAAAAAAATTATTAAAATTGAATCATGGATTGGGCGCTTCTTTGTCGCCTCAAATGACAAATTTTTTTTTAAATTTATTATGAGAAAAAGTTTTGGCTGATATACTCTCCACGTTCAAGAAAAATGTTTTGTCATGTTTGTTGGTTATTTCAGATATATCAATGCAATAATAATAGGTCAGACGTCAACATTGGTGTTGAAAACTTTAAAAAAGGGCTTGAAAAAATGAAAGCTCATGAATTGTCATCAAACCAAAAAACTTGTTTGACTAAATACTTATCAACAAAGTATAGATTAGATAACAACAAAACTATGGTAGATGATTAGTTAAAGCAGGTGGAACTTGAACGAAAGAGGCAATTTTTTCGAATTGATTAAATTGTTACCACATTACGATATTAAAATTGCGGAACACATGGCTAATAGAGCTAAAGGCTCAATATCATATCTTAGATGGAAAATTCAAAATGAATTTATTTCGGTGAGTGTTCAAAACACATTTTGAGCGAAATAAAGCAAGCAAATTTGTTTACTATAATTGTAGATTCTACAATTGATTTCAGTAAAGTAGACCAACTTTCCTTATTAATCAGGTATTGTGCTAAATGTGGATATGCAGTGGAACGTTTTCTACTTTTTGCCAGTCTTCATGATTCATCTTCTAAAGGATTTTTTGAAATAATTTGTAATAATTTGAAGAAACTTGGTCTCGATATAAAGAATTGTAGGAGTCAAGCACACGACGAAGCTTCAAATATGTCTGGACATATTTCGGGTCTTCAACAAAAAATTGCTGAATTGCAACCCAAAGCGTTATATATTCACTGTGTTGCTCAGACTAAATTTAGTTTTAGTTGATACGGTTTCAGAATGTCTAGGAGTCAAGTTGTTCTTTGGTTGCGTGACAGTTTTATATCCAGCGGTTTACCTCGCCTACATTTATTGCAACAGGCTCAAAAGAAATTATATGAAGAAATTAAAAAGACTTAATGATACGAGATGGTACAGCCATTGCAATCCCGTAACTAGGCCAAGTAACGTAGGCCAAGGAAAGTTTGGAGGCTGTGATACTCGCTTTAGACCAGGTTTTAGAAAGTAAAGTATATGCAACGTCAAAAATTCTGTCAAACTGTATTGGGATCAGGAATCAAATGATAAAATTTGAATTCATCTTCATGCTCATTGTTTTGGAAGGCTTTTTGGCCAAATTAAATAGTTTGTCGGTGTATATACAAAAACCTTCTATTAACCTTAAAATGGCTGCAGATATGATTAAAGCAACGAGAACTCAATTTGGAAACCTGAGAAACGATGAATCGTTCGACAAAATTTGAGTATGTGTCACATGAGTATACTAAGTCATGCAACATTATTTTTGAATATGAAACAGTAAGAGTTCGTAAACGAAAACTTTTCCCTGACGAAAAGTGCGATGATGAGCTAATAGATAGGCGTCGAGCCTTTAAAGTCAATAATTATTATTTCATATTGGATAAAATTAGATAGGGCATCCGAGAACGTTTTGATGATTTTATGGAAAAAGCTACATTATTTGAGTGCCTCGACCCACGTAATTTCGACACTTCAGGTAATTAACATATATCTTGCCTCAAAAATTTAATTTTGTTTTATGAGGATGAATTGGTAAGACCTACCTTTGTCATTGACAAATATTTACAATTCAAAGATTTATTTTTTTATTTTTAAAATTTTACTGTTCTTATATTCAAATGACACGACACATAGTTTTCCTAATATTTGCCTTTTATATCAATGGTTTTTAACGCTTCAAAAGTATTAAAACAATAATATACAAAGTTTAATGTCAATAAAATTATTGAGATACAAACATTATTATTGTACCATGGTTAACTCTTAATAAAATAGATTTAGTTAATAGCTAATACAGAATAGGACATAGGTATTTAGACATGTTTAGGTGAGGCTATTTTGGCCAATTTCCAAAGAATCTTGCGTGTTTAAAATCTTTTTCTATTTATATACAAAATAACTTAAAGTTAAAAGAACATATATGTATAATCTTTGTACCTACATTATGTACACGGATTTTTTTGAATATATTGGCACCGTAAAAATAAGTAGATTTCGCTGTCTTAATGGGAACAAATGTATCTAATTAGATTTTCGTGGCGTAAATTAAAACAAATAGTATTCGTACTCACAAGAAAATAACACATATACAACCAATGATATTAGATTAATACGGTATAATATTTTTCTTTTATTTTATGGTAAAACTGTACAGATATTATTTTCTAATTATCAGTTTCTGCGAATTTCACACCACATTGAAGTACAGGAAATCCTTCAGTTTATCTACAGCAAATGTCTCATCTCCTTAATGTCAGTAAGTAGTGTTTAGGTATTTAATAGGAGAAACTAAGATACATTTTTTTAAGTATATAATAATTTGTTCGTCGTTATCAGAATAAATAACAATTAAAAATATATGTAGTAAATATAATTAGCAAATAAATTAAAGTTTTATGTTTCAACATAGTTGCCGTAAAAATACTGGCTGTAGTTTTGAATTTAAACTAACCACATTTTGAAAAGTCAGCTTGAGTTAGGTAAAGCAACCAATTTACATGCTTTGAAAAACTTTATAGAATAAGATCATAATCTGCTCATTTTATATCAGTATGTAAGTCAATTTTAATTCTTCAAGAATGAAAAATCTGTACAATTTAATAAGTTACTCACCTTTGTTGACGCTCCACATGTTGAGCTATTAAATTAGAATAATAGTTTTCTAATGTAACTTTCGCTTTGGTAGCTTTGTCTAGGGTGTGGACACTGAAACGGATTGTGTTCTCCGTGGCAGCCATGTCCAGGACCCCTGTAAAAGATAAATTTGAGTTAATATCAAGAATTCTAATGACAAAATGGTAAAAATTCTCAAATGGTGGCTATGCACGTTACAAGTTTGTGGTGCGTGCAACATGGCCACAATTATGGAATGTAAAGTGTTCAATGGCTTTGTTACTTTACCTCCTCGCCGTAAAGGGTAAAGGACCGTTAATTGTTCCTCAACGGCAAATGGTGACTCGACGGGGTACCGAACTCACCAGTAAAATTCTCACAATCACTCGTGAGTTACAAACTCTCGACTCCCGATGCTGCCACTGTCAGAAGCAGGTCGTCTGGGTCACCGAGCCGTTTTTTTTTGTATATCAAAAAAATTAAAAACTTTATTTCATACAATTAAATTCGTATTCATAATACTAGAGTTCATAGCCGCCTAGGCGAGGGTTAGAATAATATTTCTGTCAATTGCGATAATCCAGAATTTTCTCATGTCATAATCGTGATTGGATGAAAGATTAGCCTCAGACGGAGTGGCCTGACAAGCAAAAAATACACTTAGGTTTCTATACTGTGAGACCGTAAAGTATGGAAAATTCATAAAATCAAAGACATTATTTTTTATTCGTAAAAACGCTCGAACACGTATAATAAAGGCGAGTTCGTAAATTCATCGATGGATCCATCGATAAATTTAAGAAATCGCCCTAATTTTATACAATTAACATATTGTAGTAGCAGATGCTACGTTACGCGACAATATTTGTTGATTCTATGATGTCATCGATTTTTTTCAAACGGCAACCTAGACTTTTTTTCTTATGTTTGTGATAGTGTTCGATTCGTTATTCGATATTAACAAAATGTAATATGTTGAAATAGAAAGTTTTTCAGAAAAGCGGGAAAAACCAAATGAGAATTGGCTATGGCGTGCAAAAATCAGTAAGTTTGGTTTCAAAGATTAACTTTCATTTGGGCCATGAAAAAAAAAATATATACGAGATGTGTAAATTAAGTAATGAAACTGATATTTTCAAATATTTTTATTTCAATATAATTACAATTGAACGTTGTCTTCCTCAAAATAACTCCCTTGGGAAGCCACACAGCGTTGGAGATGGTTCTACCATTCCTCATAGTGTGTCATTCCATGCTCTGGCGTTTTGTTTCCGGGTCATACTCGAACATCCAACTCTCATCACCAGTAATGATACGCTCCAAAAAATTTTCATTATCTTCAATTCATTCCAAAAAGTCAAGGCACCTTTCTCTCCTGATGTCCTTTTGTTCCTGCGAAAGGTTTTTTTAAACCATTCACAATTCATTCGTCCCAATTCATTGGTCAGAATTTGATGAACGGTGGTGTGAGACAAATTCAACTGTTCCTCGATCATTCTGACCGTCAACCGACGATCTGAACGCACAGAATCGCGAATTTTGTCGACATTGCCATCGGTTCTTGCAGTTGAAGGCCTTCCGCTGCGTGGCACATTTCCCATCGACGCTCTTCCTTCTGAAAATGCCCTAAACCACCGAAAAACCTGGGTTTTTGCAAACGAATCTGTTGCACTTTGCCTAAGCCTGAAGTAAAACCTGATGGCACACCGTTGATCGCAATTAATATCTTTCATTTGCAAAACGTACTACGAAAACTGGATTCACGAAAAAAAACGACAACGGACAACCAAATGACTTGATCGAGTTCAAACTTGCACTGAATGCGTATTACAATGTCCACTTGTCGCCCCTCCATGTCCCGTGCTTCCCGTGTTGCTATATCAAACGCTACGTTGTCAGTCTCATTATTTAATTTACACACCTCGTATATATAATTTATTCAAAAAATATTTAAAAAAATAAGGTTTAATTTTTTTAAATATTTTAAAAAATTTGCATATTGTATAAAAATTTAATTTTAAGAAACTTTTTCAAATAGTTATTTCATTAACATTAACAATACTTTTTGACGTTTCATAGTATAGTTTCTAAGTTTGCCACCATGCCAGTGGTCACGTGACATATGCCAACATACATTTTTAAATTATTAAACATGCTGAATCGGACCCCTCCAAAAAAGTTTTTACATATTAATAATTTAAAGAAATCCTAAATATTTCGAACTTTATGCGGTGTGGTAGGTACGATTATAGTGCACCTCACGTTTTAAAGGAAGTACTGCTCTTATGGACCATATCCATCCTTTTTTGTTTTATACGTATTTGTATAAGTCTACCCTTTTCTATAACGGCGATTGTTGCCACATATTTATTTGGAGGTTGTTGGTATTATCCTATTATTCACCATAGATAACCCCTTATTCATTGTTTCTGTCATTTGTCAATTTCGATTCATCCTTCTGTGTCCGTTGTATTCTCCCAGTTTTTCTAGTCTTGTAGTAAGTATTTATCTTGGAACAAATCAGCTTTTTCTAAAAACTATTATATTACCACCATCAATATCGTTGGTTATGATGAAAACACCTATATGATTACATATAATACAAAAATTATGAATTTGTAGAATTGGAGTATGGAAGCTTAGAAGCGAAGGCGAAGAGGAGAGATCTATTCGCTAAAAGAAAAGCAAATGATTTTGAATTGCTTTACATATTTTGCTAAAAATATGAATGTTTCCGGGGCAGTAGAAGAAACTACTCTTGGTTGTGGTATAATAATAGTATATTCTGTTCGTAAAGAAAAGGAAAACCAGCAACCGACAAAGGTTGTAAATCAGAAAAAAAGATAAAGTTATTCGCAAGAAGTCTCGGTTACAAATACATGATGAACACATTCAAACACTTGCCAGATGTAAAGTTCACAGCTTCTTTCTACGAAATATTCCACCCACGATACCCATATTAGTTGCAGTAAATAGTGAAGTAGATTTTCCCAATTTTTTAAGAAGTACGCTGTATAGGTTCTTAACCGACATTTGAAAAAATTGGAAAGAGGGTAATGTTGATGGAGCATGATAATATTATAAGATGGCGTGCTATTAAAATGAAGGGGAAAACATTGTTTTTACTAATGAATCGTGGGTGAATACTGGACATTTCCTAGCAAGACAAGACAAGCATTTCTTGAGAATTATACAATATATTATAAATACAATATGACACGTGATTAATAGCAATAGTAGGGAGTAAAATAATTTCTTTTATTTATTTGTATTTTGATGTTGTTTCCATTTGTTTAAAGTTGTGTATGCCCGTGGTATAACAATCAACATTCGTATAAGAACATAACCGATAAATACAAATCTTTCCACGATAAATTCACAGATTTACATTTATGAGTTGCCAACATAAAATTTACTAACGTGTTCAGAGCGACAACGTATGGAAAATTAATTACCTAAATAGATTTGACAACGTAGGGTACGATCTCCATAAGAGCAATACTTCCTTCAAAACTCGAACTGCACTATACACTTTTAATAATTTGTTTGAATCGATTAACTTGTCGTGGTATTTTAACTCAATTTACTATTTTTCATATAAGACGACTAACTTTATCTTTATTTGGCGTCCTTACTGATTACCAGCATGGCTGGCCATCGACTTTGGTATTGACAATTCATGACAATTAATCAACTAATTTTGAATAATTTTTCTTTTTAGTGAATGACTGTAACATTCTAATTTCCCACATTTTTTTAATTATTTTATTATCTTAATATTTATCTTTTAGCATTTCCAGAGTTGTCCAAATCGAATACCTGTAATCGTTAGCTCTTAGTTGATAAATTTACGGAGTTATTTTCCAATTTTCTGATGAATCCATCTTGAAAACGATGCAAAATTATGGATACCATCTTTCTTCTATGGTTTTACAAACAAATACCATTTAGTTTCTTAGTCTGGGGGTATTTTTATGGGTTTACGCGCCTTGCAATATTAATTACAACTTACGGTATTAAAATGAATTAATTCACTGATACACAACTTTTTTTTATATCTGTGTCGTTATTTTCACGTCCTAATTGTTTTTAATTTTTAACAATTGTTAGGGTTCTACTAGTTTGCAGAACAGTTTGCCGGTGGGAGAACACAAAAGAGGCATTTGGCTATTTTAAAATAGTTTATTTTCAAACTAAATAGTCATACAGACAAATGTATATATAAATACATAAAAATAAATGCGTATATTTCACATATAATCGCAACTTAAAGTCTTTCAGTAGGACATTATTGTCTATGTGCACATTTGATGTATACGTTCGTATAACACCGTACACGCGCTGTAGGGCTGTTGGACCTGATATCCAAAGTTGGCTGGGTGCAACGCGCAACCGTCTTTTGCGAATAAGCGAAAACACGGCCACCGGATACCTTTCCAACTTGTCTTCCGACCTAGCCCCTTATATATGCGCTCGGTTTTGGTTCCTCGGTGGGTGCACTGACGCGGTAGCGGGTAAGCAGCAAGCGGGAGCACGGATCGGCAAGTGGGAGCACGTATCGGCAAGCGGGGCGCGGCTCGGCAAGGGGGCGCGCACCTCGGCAAAGGGGCGCGCGGCTCGGCAAGCGGCCGCGCGGCTCGGCAAGCGGCCGCGCGGCTCGGCAAGCGGGCGCGCGGCTGTAGCCCGTCACATGTCCAGGGTACAGACGGGTCTCGGATCGACGTCCGTTGCTATATGTACTTTTCGACGCGCACAAAACAGTCCTTAACACATATAGTGATGAAATTTCTCACTTCCGAGATGTTATATCATTGATTCTTATTTGATTTTGTTTACTTTTATTAGATAACTTTCTAGGCAATTACAATTTCGCCATGCTGCTCTTTTTGTGCCTTATGTGAATATAGTTATGTAAAGTAGTTTCTTTGGCGGATAGAAATAAAAATTTGAATTTAAAAAGTACATTCAATTCTTCTGCCAATTTTATATCTCTTAAATGTCATTTTTTGTTTACTGTTTTTTAACTGTTTAACTGTTTTAGCCTTTATTTAATTACTAGCTATTTAAAAAATATTCTTTAACTTATTTTAGAAATATTGATAATTTAAAAAAAAGAGGAAATGGTTCTTTCGTTACTCTATCACTCGACCACACCAATGTGTTTTATTAATAATTCAGCCACAAACTTGAATAATATAAATGGATATTAAAATGGAATCATTTTTATGATAAATAAAACTGGAAGTTTAATACTTCCAGTACGTACCCATTAAGTCTTCCCTGTAAGCTTGACTATTTTATTATCATTTATTTATTATTATCTACCTATACTTGTGTAACTACCAAGTAAAGTCAACAGAATTGACAATAGTATTTGAGCAATTATCATGTACAGCATTTTCTACAGATTGGTAAAAAATTATAGATAGAACTTGTTATCGTTCAAATAATACCTGTAAATAATAGATTGAAGCATTAAACTAAACATTTTATTTACTATTCCAAAATTACAGGATGTTAGTGTTAGTCCATCTGTTTCGTGGTTTACTGATTCATGTATGCATGCCGCAAGAGAACAAATGTACTTTTTTCTATTATAAATAAATTTAAATATACACAATGATTTTACTCTGACTAATGTTTTTTCTGCAAAGCCCTACAGCATTATTTTGCATTTTGCGTATGACTGTGTTAGTTACTTGATATTTTAGTATTATTTCACTACTCTCTGTGTGTTATGTAAGCTATGAATTTATGGTTTCATAGATATTCCCAGACCGCAACGGTTGCAGCTGGACACCGTTGATAAAAATTCAGAAAAAAATATGTCTAATTACAAATCAATACATTCGCGTTAACCGACGTTATCTCTACTATTTACCGTTAAACTTTCGATTCGGAGAAAAATACATTTTTTGCAGAATAAAAGTTCTTTCCTTATTATATATTATGTGGTATTAGGGCTCCATTTTATTAGTATTTTAACTAGAAGTTAGAAGAAAGTGGGAAGGTAGTCATAAATTTGAAGATTTTGGAATCTTTGATCGGCGATTGTCAAATCGTGCTGATATCCAGATTCTCTATTAGGTATAATTACAATTAATACGTTCAACAATGCATATAGTATATCTATGAAAAACTGTTGAAATTATGTTTATTTACTTTAAAAAACAAACAAGTATGTATACTTATATAACTTACATGTTCTTGCAATAGTACATACACATATACTCCGTGTCAACTGATTAGCCTCACAAAAAAATACAATTTACGCAATATCTGCACAATTATTTTAGGTATAAAGGCAAGTATAATATTTTTATGTAACAAAGAAAGTTTAGATAACAAATGCATTTGGCAGTTTTGTCACAGCGCAACAAGTTTTACTGTTACAAGTGACTAAACCGTGACAACGAATTAGCTTCACCAATAAAAAGTTGTTTTTAAGTAAGTTGCATGAAGAACAGTAATAACCTATTAGTAAGAGTGAAACCCATCATAAACAGGACAGCATGAAGTTTATCATAGATTTTTCAACATGATCACGCTGCGATTCATACCGCACGAATTATTAGTACCTGGTTTGAAAAACAAAATATGGAAGTCCTAGGGTGACCCAGTGTATCACCCGATTTAAATACTAGTGAAAATGTCTGGGGATGGCTTACGAGACGATTGTATGGTGATGGCCGACAGTATCATAACACAGTACAAGTAAGTAACGCAATAGGGGGCTGCTTGGGACGTCACACCCCGAGAATATTTAAACACTTTGTTCAAACCGTTACCGAATCGTATATTTGTGGTTCTTCGCAAGGGTCACACTCATTATTAATATTGTTAAGTTAAATCGTTACTTCATCAGTTTTCAATTTTGTAGTACAATAAAACCGTTTCCATGCACAGAACCTGAGTTTTCCTTATATTTTTTTTTGTGAAGCTATTCCATGTCGCGGCGACTATGTCAGCTTTTTTAGTAGAAATACGATTAATGTTAAAAATTATTTTTAATACTTTAATTTAAATATAATTTCAAGCAACATAACAATAAAAATACTATACTTGCCTTTACATCTAAAATAATTCTGTAAATATTACGTAAATTGTATCTTTTTTTGTGAGGCTAATCAGTTGACGCGGAGTGTATGTACTTAATCGAAGTTCACAAAGTACTGTAAGTTCATTGCTTTATTAAAGTAAATATGTCAAAACTGACGTACAGTTTTTCCCACCGACCACAGATATTTTTAGAAATGCTCGTAGAAGATAAATTTTTGATATCTACAACAGCGTGTGCACATTAAAAATGCAAAGTATATGAATATTATATTTGTATGAATACAGTTCATATTTCAATCTATTAACTACAAGATTTTAATAACACTTCAAAAGTGAGAGGGCGCAAATAAAGTTGCCTAATAGCCATGCGTAATAGAAAGCAAAAATAAAAATTAGTAGATTCTACCTGACCCGATGAGACACGGGTATTGTGTAAAAATTCCTACAATCTAAAAGTTGTTCAACCTAACAAACTTATCTGTGTAAATGCTGTAAGAAGTATATATTTAAAATCCCATTTTTTAACTCTCCAAAACTTTAATTTCTTAATGTAAACACACACAAATCATAGATGCACAAAACACAGTACGCTTCAATTAAATACATTTGAAAAAATCACACAGTAACTTCTGCACTAACCGATCCTTTTACCTTTCGATGTAAAATTAAACATTTCTGTCTAAAAATATTTTAGCACGCAGGAATTTGACGGCCTTCCGTTTTGGACTCTGGCCACAAATCATGTTTCGTCCTCAATGAACGAGTAAGAAAGATTCATAGCCGAACTCGCATTCGTATAAACACGGACTGAAGTGATGTTCTCTAGCGAAAAGAAGACAACATCAATTTATGTGGCGGTGGACGTTGTGCCGCATTGATAGTGAATCTCGGCAACATAGCCTACCTGATACGAAAGAGACTGGTCTGACGTTGTAGGGCTTGTTTGTTCGTCGGCTGTCGTTGCGGTTTGAAGAGATCAGCTGGGCAAGCCAAGGACGTACGCTTTTATGTACTTACGATACGACCAACGACTATCCAGAGATAATATAATCTTCGATTATGCACAGTCAGCGCTAGTTTTCCATACGGCATGTTGACGTGTGATTAATATAAATAATAAGCAGAAACACTACACTATTCTTGTGTATTTATATTTCACAGATAAAATCGTATAGGTAAGATTCTACAATGTATGCTTATTTTGCACTTGAGTAATTAATTTAAACTTTTTATTTATAGTAGGATGAAATAAGTACACTAATTATCTAATTAGTGAATTTTTCGCGAATTGTACGAGAGCAGATTAAAATGGAATCTAGCTAACTAGAAAAGATCAATCAAATCAACAAGTGTTTTTTTATCTCAGCAAGGAGGAGAAACTAGTTCCACGGAGCTACTTTAATATTCGGTTTCTGTAATATACAGGTCTCTCTAGTTGAGTGGCCTATTAAAATATTTTGGGGAAAGAAATATACAAAAATTCTGAAAATAACTACACTGCCATAGGCCAATGTGATCTTTCAGACTAAATTATTTCCACTTTTGCATCACCGTTGACCGGAAGTCGCCGTTAATTTACTTATTTTAGATGGGGAATGTTATAATTTCTATTGCAAATTCTGATTTTAAACGTTGTTATAAGCAGAAAATGTTTACCTGTACCTAAATGTAACCGATTTTGAGATATCTTCTTATTTATGTAAAAAATCATTTCGATAGCCTTTCATTTAAAACATTGTTTTTACGACACTATTAAATTTCAAGATTCAAGTTGCTTATCGTTTGAAAGTATAATCCGTAGGTTTTCAAATCATAGTCATTATGTTTAACTGTCCAAACTGTATATTTTTACATCTTGATACACAGAGTCAAATTTTGCAGCGATTAGTATTAGGTTTCCCCCTATACCTACTTCTTTTCGTTTTCCTGTTATTAAAAATTGTGTATTTTAATTGCATATCTTGCTATAATTAACCCAATGTTTCTCAATAAGTTTCAACCAAAGTATTTATTGACTTAACCGTGGGGTGCCGTAACTCAACAAAAGCGCAGGTGTTGATTTCTTCCTAAGCTATGTGAACTTTATGAGCTCCCTGTGTAGCAATGAATAATTTGGAAAAATTATAAAGCCTCTTTTTACGGATAGCAACTTTGACGAATTTAATTGTCTCTTTATAAGCATCTGCAGTAATTGGGCCTTTTCTTAGTATACTTAATATAAAGAATGCCGCGATTATCCCAAAAAATTGTCGGTATCAGCTTCCGATCTTGGTGACGACCGATAGTATTCTTCGACAATTTCGTCTGGAATTAGGATTCTCGGCATACAGCGCTTTAACACTTTATTCATTTCCAAATCCTCATGCCAAATTGTCAAAACGGATGCTTCGTATATGTTTATTCGATTTGAGATAACCGAAACGTCGATCCGTTAAGACCATTCCTTCAACTTTATGTTGTTCTCTTCGGACCTTGCTTTCACAGGTCGTCCACTTTTAGGGTCTTCTCGAATGGATTTTCTATCCTATTTGAACTGTTTTGATCAAAATTTTATTTGATAATACGATGGAGAATTTGACCATTTACAGCACGTTCGTGTATATTTTTTGGCTGATGCGTTTCTTCTTCGCGCTTTTACAGCTATACAAAAACAGATTTGGTTTACACACCACTTGACTGATATTCGTTAAATAGTTGCAGCAACTTGATAGTAAACAATTGACCCCATTAGTGTGTCGTCACAAAACCCAGTTGGAGGCAACGCGCCATGTTTTCTCCAAACAAAACAAATTACATCAAACATAATCATCATTCCTTTAAAATTGACTGAAAATAGTTACGCTTCTGGTCATCTAGATAAAATGACATACAACGACTCATTAAAGGTTATTAGGGGCACAGGCACACACAGGTAATGCAAATATGTATGCTTCTACAATGCAGAAGTACGTACAATTACTTTACATAATTTACACGTAAAATATAGTTTTCAGATTAAACTAATTGAAAATTATAATATTGAAAGTACACATACCATAGGGTTACTCCGGCAATATTTGCATACGATAATAAGAGTCACTAAAAAGACATGTCCGGGATATGCCCCAAAACCCAGTTGAATACGATACAAACCATTGAAGAAATGTAGCCAATCAAGGAATATTGAGCAACTGAAAGGAATCTATCGGAACAAGATGTTGAAGACTTTAAGTTAAATTTTATTACTTCAAATGATTTTTTAAAAATAATTATAATTTAATACCATCATGAGAGCAAATAGAAAATTTTGGCATTCCCTATTTTTTTACCAATTTTCTATTTCTGGAAAACAAATAGTTTTTGGAAATTATCACTATAATATAATCAGTATCGGTAACTACGACAAAATTGTGAAAAAAGGTCGTTTTGTTCCTGTATTATTCGACAGATCAACTTAATAATATGTTTTATTACAACAAAAATACTGTCGGTTACATATTTCGCATGTATACATATATAACATAAATACCGGGCGAAAGTAAATTACATAATAAAATATGGCATTTTAAACAGTTACAAAAACTAAATGTGGTAAGTAGCTAGTATAATAATGTTATCCTAAGAATGGTTACCAGTTTTTTTACTATAATTTCACGGTTTCGCAATGCTTGCTTCAAATTTATGCAACATTTTAGTGAACCTGACACGCTTGTGATTAGTACACTTTTTACTTGTATACCGCACGCGCGCATGCTGCGTATAGGGAGCCTAATGTGTCGGATAAGAAATGTATTTCTCACACGTATCTATGTATTATAAAATACAAATAATAGGATACGGTGGCTTAAAATAGTAAAAATAAAGATGAAGTAAGCCATATATTCACCAGCATCCGCACAGCAGAGTAATCCCTATTATGTTCTAACAAACTGAAACATCTAGCCGTTTCTTTTACTCCTTACTGAGCTTATAAGCCGCGGGCAATAATTCATTCTATGCAAACATTCTGAATCTTTGGGCCAACTAATTTATTAGTTTATTATGTTATACTCAAATACTTGAATTTCGGATTAAAATCTGAACAGTGTATAGATACATTTATCAAATATGTACATATGTAGGTAATAAAGAAATTATTACTGTGGAAATAAATCTTAACCAAAACTCATAAAGGAAATTATCAATATTATACCTATTTCCATAATATTTACTGTTGTCCTTTGTAAGACTTCTCTTTCATTACATACTTCACGTATGTACATATGTTTGTTTATATATTGTGTAAACACTTAACGACTTGTTTTTTCTCAATATAAAATCAAAATTTTTAAAATGTGATAAGTTCATAGCAAAATTAAAAATAACATGAGCAAATTGTAAAGAAAATTTTATTATGTTCTAACTGATTGTAATTAATAAAAATCTTAAAACCACACTAAACTGGATAAAAGTTTGGGTTACTTGCAGTATCAGTCACAGCAACACAACTAAGCATTGTAGCCGACAGCTAGCTATCATAAATGTACAGTTGCGAGCAAGCAAATAGGGACAGCCTATTGCATTTAAGGTTTAATGCTTTGGTATATCCTTAAGATATGCCACCTGCATTTCTCCGTAGTATTATAATGTTTTGTTAACATTTTTCACGATTGGTCTCACGCCAGAGAGCATTTAAATAGGGACAGTTGTTATAATATTTTATTTAGTATACTTTAAGTTCTTGTTGAAGTAACCCACTATTTATATTATTAATACCCAATTATACAAACCAGATTTTGATGTATTAAGGGCACAATAATAATCGTCACAGTAGCACGAACTGAAATAGTTGAGAAATGAGTCGTGGAAAACATTGTATACCCGAAGTTCGAAAAATTATTGTTAAAATTCGCGGAGACGGTTGGAGTTTTAGAAAAATTGCTACCCATATATCTGTGTTAAAAAATATGGTGACTAATCAAATAAAATATTTCCAAAAATACAAAACGTGCGAAAAAATTCATAAAAGGCGAAGAACTAAGAAAACGACGATTCGTGTTGATAGACAAATAGTACGTCTCTCACGTGCGAATCCTGTGAAAACAGCGGTAGACATTTATAAAGAGATAATTAAAGAAGTTAGTAGACCTATTAGTGTATGGACAGTCAGACGAAGGTTGAATGAGAGTCTAGGAGATGTGCCGCAGTCATTAAAGAAAAGGGATATCCCACAAAGTATGAAGTTTACTAATGAAATTTTTCAGTGTCCTTAGTTAAATGCTCGCATTATACGTATGTATTAATTTGTATTCGCATGTCTTTTTTAAATTTAAGTATATGTTTCAACTTATTTCTATATATTCATTGTCAGTAGTTTGTAATACACATATTTTCACATTTTAAATTTTTGTTCATTGGAAAATATAAATGAATAAACACTTTTTTTATAATCACATTAGTGTCCCTATTCTTTTGCTCGCCACTGTATGTATAGGTACATCTACAATGTATTTGTAAAAGTACAAATCATGGAAAGTATTATAATACAGATAATGATTTGGCAGTGCTCTATAGTCCGTTCGCCCCTTAGAAAACAGTACAAGATGTTGTGGGACTGTTTGTATCTCTTCTGGTTGCAGAGCTAACATGTAGCAATTTTATGGAATCCTTCAATCTTCAGTGTGTTTTACTATTCCATGGACTAATTTTTCGAAAACGATGCAATCTATTTGAAAAAGTGATACACTAGTATTACGAATTAGGTAAGCTTTTAAATGCCGTGTCGCTCAACCCTTAGTGCAATTTAACAATCTCGAGGTTTGTACCCTAGATATGAAGGTTTGTTCGCCGAAAGTTGTCCCCCCGTATTTCAACGATTTTATGAAAAAAGCGTTCTTTTTTCAAATATTCAGGAGGTTTCACAACAACCTGTATATCTATCTCACTTCTTCCTAAGTAATGTCTAATACTTTGAAACAATTTGAATAGAGTAAAATTGGCTATCATTTCTTATCTTGTATATTGTTTATTATTAGTCATAATCTATTGAGTTTATCTGGTGATGCATCAGTATTGGTAACTACGAAAAAATTGTGAAAAAGGATAGTTTTGTTTCTGTTTTATTAAAACCGACAGATCTCGTTAATAATATATTTTATTACAACAAAAATACCGGGTGAAAGTAAATTACATAATCAAATATGGCATTTTAAAAATGCAAATATTTGTCTAGTAACAGTTACAAAAACTAAATGTAAGTAGCTATTATAATAATACAATCCCAAGAATGGTTATCAGTTTTTTTTTTACTATAATTTCAGGGTTTCCCAATGCTTACTTCAAATTTATGAAACATTTTAGCGAACCTGACACGCTTGTGATTAGTACACTTTTTGCGTGTTGCGTATTGGGAGAGCCTAATGTGTCGGATAAGAAATGTATTTCTCCCACGTATCTATGTATTAGATAAAGATGAAGTAAGCCATACATTCACCAGCATCCGCAAGGCAGAGAATGCGTATTAAGTTCTAACAAACTGAAACATCTAGCCGCAGCTGGTGATAATTCATTCTGTGTGCAGTAAATAATATTCTGAATCTTTATACCAACTAATTTATGAATTATGTTATACTCAAATACTTGAATTTCGGATTAAAATGTCTGAACGTTGTATAGATACATATGTATATCAAATACATATGTGCATAGGTAATAAAGAAATTATTATTGTGGAAATAAATCTTAACCAAAACTTATAAAAGAAATTACCAATATTATACATATTTCCTTTGTAGGACTTCCTTTAATTACCTACATCACCTACATATGTTTGTTTATATAATGTGTAAACACACAGCCAATTGTTTTTCCTCAATATAAAATTATTAAAATGTGATAAATTCCCAGCAAAATTAAAAATAAAATGAACAAATTGTAAAGAAATATTTATTATATTCTAACTGATTGTAATTAATAAAAATATTAAAACCCCACTAACCTGGATGAAAATTTAGGTTACTTGCAGTATCGCTCACAGAAACACAACTAAGCATTATAACCGACAGCTTAGCTAGCATAGACTTGTTCAAACAAAAACAATGAATTATAGGCATATACCAAACACCCAATATTTGTATACGATCAAACTCGGTGGTAATTATGTATGTATACATCTAGAATGTACGTTTGTAAAAGCATAAATCATGGAAAGTACAGGGGCCGGCAGGGATGTATGACCTGTTTAAAAAAATCAGAACTCGGTCATTTTTCTATGAAATCAAATTTTTGTTATTTTAACAGATTTAATACTTTGCCATTTCATAAAAATTGGAAGAAACGCAAAAAAGCTGTAAGTACGCAGTTGTCTCTGCACTCCTACAATTTTGAGGTTGGTACCCTAGTGCTTAGAGGCTCGAAAATATGAATGTTTGTGCTCCGAAAGTCGTCACTCTTCGGTGAAAAATTGACGTGTTTTAACGATTTTATGAAAAAAGAAACTGTTTTTTTTTTAATATTCAGGAGGTTTCGTTTTTTCGGCGAATAACGTGTATGTCTATCTCACTTCTCACTGGGTAATGTTGTCTAATACTTATAAACAATTTGAATAGAGTGAAATTGATTGTCATTTCGTATCTTGCATATTGTTTATCATGGGTCATAATCCATTAAGTTTATCTGTTGATTTTTATCGTATTATGTTTTACTTTCGTGATTTCTTCTGTACAACATTATCGTTACCTTCTTGCAAAAACAGATATCTATGCGGTATTCACATAAGTGTTGTATAGTATTCCAAACTGCAAACGGAACATAGATAAGAATACATTGGTTTATGGATATGGTATAATTACTATGTTTAAAATTCAATCAACCTTAATCATTTGAAACGATAATGATCTGGAAGATTGTATATTAATAATTACGAGGGCAGGATAAATGCACTCATCTTCTTATTTTATAATTCTTCAGATATGTTAAAATCAAAACTTTTTGCGTACAACGAAAATTTTTCAAAGCTCAGTTTTAGCTAGCAGTAATGTATCCGGCAAAAGTTTTCGGGATGAAGTAAAAAAACAATTATTTCAACGTGTCTGAAGTTCAGAAAATGCCGAAATCGCTTGATGTGTAAATCAAGTACCATGCACTCATCATCCTTATGAAGAACAAATCATGTTGCTTTTATGTGAACCACTGAATTGGTAGACTGAACAAAATTAGACGATGAAAAACTCTGAGCGCAAAAATGATTGTAATTTTAATTTAATTATCAATTTACAATAAACAACAACAAAAAATACACATGTATATATGTATATCGAAGCGTTGCTGCTCGCTATCCCTCATCTTCGCATCAGGAGCTGCTGTCTCGGGCTAACGGTGTTGAGGGCCTCCTAGTATTTTCCTTATACAATGGTCGAGTTTATGTTGTACTATTGATTTTGTTATTCAATATCTGTTGAAGTCCCTTTTAAATTTGTGATATGTTAATTCTTTTATGTGTTTCGGTAATTTGTTATACATTTTTATTGCAGTTGTTGTTAGTGCTTGGGTATAGTTGTGGTGGTTGTATTTTTCGGTTCTCAAGTGCGATACTCTGCGAGTTTTGTAATCATATATTTCTCTATTGGCGTGTAATTTTATTTTTGTTTTAATTTCATTATTTTTAATTTTGTGTAGAAATAGTATGTTATTTAGGTTTATTATTCCTTGTATGTTTAGCTCTTTTGTTTTTTTATAAACTTGTGTTGTTCTATAGTCTAGCTTCTATAGTTATATAGTCTAGATTGTGTATTATTTGTAGGACTTTATTTTGTTGTCGCTGTATTTTGGCTATATTTTTTGATGTTGTGTTTCCCCAAATGTTTAAAAGTCGCTGACTTTTGCAGTGAATAGGGTGTGGTATAGTGGTTTTCTATGATTAGACGGTATTATCTGTTTAATTTTATTTAAGCCTGCAATTGTTCTTGCATCTTGTTCTATTAATTTCTATGTCTATTCTATTTCATGGTATTTTGCAGTTGCAAGTCTAAATATGTTGTTTCTCTTACTTCCTTTAATGTCTGATGGTTTTTAAGGTTGGCAACATTCAAAAACTTCTCCTTGGCGAAGAATATATTCTCTGTGTGTGGAAAATATAAACAAAAAGACAATGGAGTAGACAAACTAAAATCGAGAAGATTTAGCTATTATGAAGAAAATATGAGAAAAGTAGAAGTAGCAATGCCTCTGAGTCAACCGTGACGTTTACATTGCCAACTCTAGATAACTTTAGATACTTTAATAATAATGTTTTAATAACACTATGTATTCTAATTATCAACTATCCATTTTTTTTAAATGATGAAAAAACACAGTAATGTAATTTATATCTATACCGTTTTGTTCTTTAGGCTTCACTTTGACATCTATTATTCAGTCGCCTGTTATTATTTCTACTTCAAGTCTCTTATATTGTTCCCAAAAAAATCAACTAGTTAACGGTGGTTATAACCACCTAAAAAACAACGCCGTCGTGGATACTGCTTTCGAGTATATCAAAATATAAAATCAAATTGAAATCAACAATTTACAATCACATTTCAAAAGGGGAGCCTACCATAGATAAAGCATTGCTTTGAGTGAAGAGAATTACAGCCAGAAGATAAGATTTAAAAAAATGAAAGGCCGAAACGAACAAAGAAATCTGATAATTTAAAAGCGCTGATCATTTCAGTATGGATTAATCAGATAGGAAATTACTGCAATTCCTAAAAAAGCCATCGGTTCAGTCACAAAAATTAGCTTTTGAAATTGGATGCTCATACTCAATCGAAAAACAAACATGAAATAAGAGGGTACAGTTTCTCTAATTCGTGAAATATTCTATATTTGTAGGGATTTTCAGGAGATTATGTATTTCCAATTTTGTAAATCACACAATAAAGCCCATAAATTTTCATCTAATCTACTAAACCCTACCTAATTCGCTGATATGGACAATATAAATAACTTTTTTGCAACTCTTTCAAAAAGGCAGTAACTGAAACGATCTTGAGATTCAATACTACAGAAAATCATAAAGATGCCACATTACATCGATACAATATTTCATACATTGTACAATGTATTCAGTCGACAATCAGGCGGTAATCATGAGCGAAAATATAAGGCATTAATTCAAAAAATTAAAAAAATATTTTTCCTCAATTTCTGTCCTGTATAATGCATGTTTTATTATTTCAACTATTGTATTATTTAATATGTCTTTCACACTTAATCTTAGTTTGAAATTGATTTACAAAGTATCAAATTCAGTTATTTAATTTCTATTTTCTCAGGCAGTAGCAAAAAGTAGCAGCTGAAATTTATAGGGAGACATATATAGACTATAGGAATTATGTACGCCAAAGATGAACTTCTAGCTACTTGTTGATAAATAATAAAAATCGTCCTGGACGACTGTGCGTCGTCGCTCCGATCAGGTTGAAACTTGCACGCATTTTAGATGTGCATATGTACTGCATAGGTGGCTATTGTCATTGCAACATGTGCCGCACAATGTCAGTTCCAATCGAAACATATTCCAAGTTTGAAGTGAGAGCGGCCATTCCTTTCTTGGCTCACAAATAATGAAACACATACCGAAATTCATAAAAAAATACTGAAGTCTTACGGAGAAGGCGCTATAATCGAAAACAAGTAAGTGTTTGGTGAAAACAGTTCAAAAGTGGGCGCACAGCTCTGAACGATGATCTCGCCCCATAGTCCAGACCTGGTCCCGTCTGATTTTCATTTGTTTAGACCGTTGAGAGCTCATTTGTCGGGTAAAAGGTTTGAAGACGACGACGAAATTCAAGAGGAAGTACGGCAGTATTTTACAAATTTGGATCGCACCTTTTACGAAGCTAGGGATAAAGCTAGGGATTCCAAGTAACCTCCGCACGCGGAAACCGACCGCGACAGACGGTCGCTCAAATCTGTTTAATACATTTAAATAGGGCTGCGTTCCAAGAGTCCGTTTGTCGTGGCGAACGATAGACCGACGGAATTTGTCGGTTTTCGTTGTCGGTCCGATGTAGATTTGGGCGGAACGGAATGCGGCCGATGAACACCTGAACTGCTTTCCAGGCGAGAGCAAAATACTCTGGAACATTTTGTTCTGGAGTACTCCGCATCCTAACAGCTTGGAACATAGTACGCGCACGCACGCAAGAATGTAAAGCTCTGATAAAAGGAAAGGGGTAGGTAAATCTAGAGCAGGGCTGTCCAACGTGAGGCGACGTCACTTTTTGCGGCACGTGGAGCGGGCCTCTGAATGTATAAATTACCCTCAAATACGAAATATGTATACAAATAAAAATCCGTGTGACGCTACTTGCAACGGATAGAAGTTACTGGAAATCGGACCGATCTTGCTCGAACACCCTCGAATATTCGAGAAGCCACGCGCACATATATAAGAAGATTGCGTCAAGCGGGACGGGCAGAGTTAGTTAATAATTGTTCTAGTTTGCGTTACGTACCAATTCTAAAGCCTTTGAAGTCAAATACTCGGTGTCTTCGCAGAAAAGAAAAATAACGAACGAACATCGAGTTTATAATGACCGTTGGGAGACTATTTAATCACAAACAACAACAATAAACTTCAGTGTATTGTTTGTATGCAAGTACTATCGGTTCCCAATGATTATAATATGAAACGACATTACACTACGTTACACGAGAAAACGTTTCAGCTATATACAGGGAAGTCAAGAAAGGCTATCATTACGGATTATAAGAAAAAACTAAAACAACAAACAACATTAAAAAAAAATCTGCCACTGATAACAAGTACCTCTTATGAAGTAGCGCTGGAAATTGTGAAAGCGAAGAAACCTTTTAGTGATGGAGTACTTATTAAAAATTGTGCAATCAAAATGGCAAAACTATTTAATGAAAAAAAAATTGCCGAAAAATTCGAAACAGTCTCAGCGTCACATCAAACAATTGCAAGACGGGTAGACCATATTAATTAATATCTATTCAAAAAACTGCATGACACGGTTGAAAAATGTAAATATTTTTCGCTATGCCTGGATGAAAGCACTGATCTGTCCGACATTAGCCAGCTTGTAATTTTTATCCGAACTATTCAAAACGACTTCAGTGTAGTAGAGGAGATGATTGATCTTATTCCTCTCCATGGTACAACCAAAGGTACGGATATTTTTGAACCTGTAAATAAGGTGGTGTCCGACTACGGGGGATTCGATAAATGTTCCTGTATTGTCACTGATGGAGCCAGAGCTATGATAAGAACTGAAACTGGATTTGCAGAACTCTTGAAACAAAACAACATAAACTGTCCTGTCATACACTGTATTGTTCATCAAGAGGCCCTTGCGGAATTTTTATCTTTGTTGATGATGTAGTATTAATTTTTCTATATACAGTGATCGCCATAAAGTTTGCAACATATGGCTATTTTTTATTATTAAAATATTGTAAAAACTTTTTTCTGGGATGGATTCGGCATGCCAATAACCCCATAATTTATTTGACCATATGTCACGATTTTTCTTTTATAGACAATGACCAGTACTCCATTATTTTTTGCAAGCTATTCCAGTATAGTATTTACTTTAATGTAACCTGTATCGTCTATACTGCAGGGAATTGGAATAATATACAAACAAGTATTCTATCTAAAATAACGAAGTATACGTTTAACTTTACCTTCTTTTGGGACCCTATGTGCAGTACAAAAAATATATAACATTTAATTATATAAAAATTTTCTAGGAAACATTTTTTCCTAAAATGAACAATAGAGAGGTAATCAAAGATCCAGTTTTCGATGGGCCTCGTTCTTTTATTTACTTCAAGCACATTAACCAATTTTCATGGCTCAACCTTTTTCCTATCTAGAAATTGATTTGTCTATTTTTATCACAAACTCTTAACGTTATTGCGTCGGTTTCATAGGTGTGAGCTTGTGTGTAAGACGCTTACGTATACATTCCCTTTACCGTATAATATTCCCAGGCTGGGTTGAAACACAACCCCTAATGCACGTAAATAAACTAGGAACGTAACTTCTTCGTAAGTCACCTTGAAATTATGACCTTAAAATTATACAATTTGAATTTCCATTTTTAATTGACCCTATAATTACTATAATAGATAAAACATACAAGTCCCGGAACGGTCGACTATCTATTACATAAAAAAATTTCTTTCTAGAGATAATCACTTGCCTCACAACTTTGTACAGTAACTGATGCATTTGTTTCGTTCTATTTCCACTGAAATTTATTTATCAGTTTTATAGTGCAGCTCACGTTTTAAAGGAAGTATTGCTCTTATGGACCATATTCATCTTTTTTTTATTTTATACGCATTTGTATAAGGGTATCCTTTTCTATAACGGGAATTGTTGCCATATATTATTTGGTGGCTGTTGGTATTAATCACTGTTTCTGTCATTTGTCAATTTCAGTTCAACTTTCTATGTCACTTATATTCTCCCAGTTTTTATTGTCTTCTATTACGTATTTATCTTCGAACAAATCAGTTTCCATTGAGGAAGGATTGTTAAAGCGTGATTTGCTAGAAATACTATCACAACAAAAAAACAAGTACAATAAATATGTACTCGATGAAGGTGTCGTTTAAGAGGGACACACCATTCTGAGATTACCACCATACCACTGCACTTTAAATCCCATTGAACTGGTATGGGCACATGTCAAGGGTTATACGAGACACAATAATACAAGATTTCGAGTTCAAGATCTGCGTGTGCTAATTCAGCAAGGGTACGACAATGTTTCAGTAGAATTGGTAAAATGATATTAAAGGTGTTCTGAAAAGTAAGATAAGTAATATTTATTGGTTTTATTTTACTTATATTTTATCAAATTTAGTTGCAGAAGAAATGTGGAAACTGGATGAGATGCAAGATGAACCCAAAAAATTTATTATTAAGTCATTGACGTCATCATCATCATATTCATGAACATCCGGTACTACTTAATTTGACAAATTTATTGTAGAAATAATTTTTAATTTGTTGTAAGCATACTCAGGTAAATATTTGTATATTTATGTTGTATAAATCCATATATGTTTTTCTATAAATAAATACAATATTGCACGTGATTAACAGCAAGAATAAGGATAATATGTGTATCCTGTTTTCTTTAAGGTTAGGTATGCTTGTGGTATAATAATCAACAGTATTCTATCAATATTCGCATAAGAACATAACTCATAAATACAAATCTTTCCACGATAAATTCACAGATTGACATTTATGAGTTGGCAACATAAAAATTACTACAGTGTTCAGAGCGACAACATATGGAAAATTAATTACCTAAATGGATTTGGCAACGTGGGGACAATCTCCATAAGAGCAATACTTACTTCAAAACTTGAAATGCATTGTAGCTGGACGAAAGTCAATTTTGCGAAGTTGATATTATACGTACCCATCTAGTCTACCTGATATACTTAAGGTAGAAGAGACAATTAATCATACATATGACAAAGTCATAGATTGCTACATTTATGAAATGTAATAAATTAAACAAACTAAACTAAAACAACAAATTCAAATCAAATGTGTTCAACCATAACTCCTCACTGCACTCCTCCACAGAGTAAAAACAACTGGATTGTAGAAACCGCTTGTGCTTTATGGGCAAATAAATGAGGCTGAAGTATGCTTTGTATACCTACTTGTTGGTAGTGCGTTATACAGATATTTGCCGGCATAGGTCGGACTTCTCTCATAACTGAGGTTTTGTGTGAAGCTGTTCTTAATAAACTGTCATGCCTCGTACTATAAGCGTGGTAGTTACAATTTTGTTCAAGAGTAACATAATTTTTGACGTACATAATACTTTTATAGATATAAATACAAAGAAAAGTCAAAATATTGTTGGCTTTAAAAATCGGTTTACAACTCTTCCTACCCTTAACACGATATATTAGTCTTAACAGTCTCTTCTGTAAAATAAAAATCCTTTTCCAACCCATGGTAAAACCCCAAACATTCACATTATAATTCATAGCTGAATAGTGCCAGATGTATCTGTTTACAGTGCTTTGGTCGGTGCTTTAAATTTAGTTACCAATCATTTATGTGAAGAGAACAAACTGTGGCTACATTATGGAATTTTCAGAACCAGATATGCAAATCTGTAAATTTTTTGCCCCGTACGTGCTTTGTTTTAGTATATATTTGCACTTGCAATTATTTGATAAATTTATTAGTTTGAGTCAGAAATCGTGAATTTTGTGTTATTTACTTACTTAGTCTCTAATTCATGGGAAACAGTAATTCACCTGCCTCTGTTTGTCACTCTATATCTTAGAAATATTTTAACATCTACCTTATATTAGAATCGATTTTTATCACTTTTTAACATTTCATTTGTTCTTTGCAGGACCATTGGGATTAAAACTGGCTACTAGAATGGATTTTAACAATATTATGCAAGAGTATGAAGGTCAGACCATTAAGGAGAAATGGGGATAAGCTGAGAGTTTTCTCTTAATCAAAGATTATTCAGAACAACAAACAAATATATTTAAACATGTCACTGTTTAATAGTCAATTCCAAGGGAAATGGTCAGTTGCATCCAGAACTTTCAGGGAAAATTTTATAAGAAATATGAGAGTTCGCTTCACGGAAGTTTTAACATTCCCTGTATGGTGCCATTCACTAAACCAGGCCGACCAGCAATATCTTTCACGAGTCAAGTGAACGTGCGAAACGGAGAAAAAGCTACGAGAAGCTGTGGACTGCGAAGAACTTATTTTCGCCGCCAAAACCAAGATAAGGATGTCGTGGTAATTACGCCAGAAAATTCTCACGAGCAAAATGTATAAAGACAAATAAATAGGATGTTGCTGGCCGCAGACCCTCCCTTATCTAGCATTAGACCGAAAGCCAAAACAAGTGCCAAACCTTTTTTTAAAAGAGTGTACTGAATTATTACTTCAGTGAAATAGGTAAAACAGATGAAGAGAGCTGAATTGAAGAACCTTCCCATTAGTCATGATCGTCTTCGGATTCTTCCATTAAGCTATTTATGATTTCAATCCATTACTTTGTAGTGTTGGTTTCTCTATGAGTTGTTTGTCCGCCTCAAGAATATACTTATATAAATAAGTATTCATCAAATATAATTACTATAGTCGAATATTGTTTATTGTTGTTATTAATTCATTACGGGACAATAACTTATACAATATTAATAGGTTATTTCTCGTAACCCTCTGCAGTTTATAGACTGATTATCACAATAGATCGTTTTAAGATCTATTTAAAAAGGAAAATTAATTCTTACTGTTTAAATATCTACAGTCACTCCCAAAATTGAGCGTACACCAACCAAAAAATAAAAGCAGCGTGGTTTTGCAAAAAAATATTTATATAACAAGAAATACA
>JARFOC010006786.1:0-11110 GCA_031763485.1 Osmoderma eremita | reverse complement strand
TCACTCATCGAGGTGGTAAGGGTATTTTTTATTATTTTTTACTATTTTAAGCCACCGTATCCTATTTTGTATTTTGTTTCTTTTTATTGTTTCTATGGATACTATAAGGTTATATGAATACTTACCACAATACATTATTTTCTTTATCGTAGCATCAACTACTATGATCTTATTATATGAAACATTTATTGGCAATTATTAAAGTCATAATACATTAGTTACGAAATCATAATTCGTCTAACAAGATTTTAGTTATGCACATTTATATGTCGCTGTCATATTGCCATACGGTTGCATGCCAATATCATATCATGTCATATATCGCCGGTGCAATATGTCATTTATATGTACTGGTGTAACAATAAAGCGTATTTCTTATGGCGGAAGGCGTACTATTATTTTTTATTGCTAAACAGAATTGTTCATTATTTTATTTATGGCTATCATTGATGATACAATAGAGATTTTAATATAACTGGAATATTAGGGATTTAACCCTCTTGGACGTTGCGCAGATGACTCGGCTGACGCCTCGCCATCTAGCAACGTCTTCGAATATTATAAATCACATAATATTCTTGTTATATTAATAGCTATAAAAATTAATTAACATGAAAACAAAAATTACTTGTTCAATATACCTATTCGAAATACCAAATACGAACAAAAAATAACAATATGGTGGAGTTGCTTGCTGCAAGTTGTAACTTACGTTTGGGTCTTTGATATATTCGCTTTCAGCAATTTGTAACTGAATATTCTGATACAGAAATATGAACGTGTGTATAATATAACGTTTCTGGAAACTGGCAGTGGCCCAAAATTTAAGCCTGAAAGAGCTGTTGATCAAGGTGATCTGATAATTCTTAATACTTGTAGATAGTAGTTATTTTATGTATTTAGTTTGAAATATCAAAATTTAGACGAAATATATGAATCTCAGGATAGCGGTAGGTTGTATAGATTGTTTTCATTTGATAGTTTATTTTTCAATGTTTGGCTAATTAAAAAGGGAAAGAGCATATTTGGCCTTCATATATGTACTTCGAAAAGGCTTTGAAAGTACCGAGAAAAGTGGTATGGGACATATTAGAGTAAAGAGGAGTAAATAATAAGCTAAGTAAAGTAATACAATGTCTTTACAGAAACACACGCAATCTTGTAATTTATAAAAAAAATTAAATTATGAAATTTTAAGTGGATGGATTACGACAAGGTGGAGGAATGAGCCCTTATTGTTCAGTGTTCATATTAAATTTTAATGAAGAATCCAAAAATATTTATAAAAATTCTACGAAACTTCCTCTGGATTTATAAAAAAAATGCGTAAAATTCTTGTTGAGTTGCTCCTGTTTAAAAACAATGTAAGCAGACATAAGTAATAACATCAACATCGAAACCCATAATTATCAAGTATCGCATTGAACAGCAATATTATTCAATTCAACATTACTTGACCAAACCGTACGGAGTATTATCACATGTTTGAATGGACACGATCCCAACACTCAGCCGTACGAAGCAATACTATCTTAACATTGGCTAAGATAGCTAGTGTTGTTAGAGACGCAGCACGTCGCTGCACGAATCAGCACTATCTTAACTAATGCCCACCTGTAACGTTTGCACCAACCGCCTGTGTTTCTTATTGGTATATAAAAGGCTTGCCTACGGTTTCCTGATATTTTTTATAAATATAACCTTGGTAGAGATGTAGGTATGTAAATATGTAATATGGCTGATTACTACCTATACCTTGTAAAGCATTTATTATCTTATTTAACATGAACACATATAAAGGGTTTAATTTATAATCACGTAATCTTATATAATATGCTTAAGATTATAGCTATTTTAATCACAATTAAGACTCTCAAGATTGAACATTTAACTTACAATAAATTAGTTCCAATTCGCTTAATGCAGGTGTTTATATAATTAGATAAATGCCACACATATAAATACACAAAAATTTTCGTATTCGGTAATGGTACATACAGTGGTGTACAAAAAAATAGGTATACGGCAATAGTCATATAGATACACTGATAACAAATATATTAGTCAGTATATATTAATGATTTAAAATTTTACTAAGAAAGATCACCGTTTGTAACACAGAAAACATTAAGTCTATTTAAAAATATTTTTCAGTAGGTAAAGATCTAGTAAATATACAAAAATATGCTGTGCAAAATTATAGGAACACTTCAAATTAAACACTATTTTCAAAAAAAAATATTTTTAAAAAAAGACAACGAATTTTAACGAGGCATTAGTATTTGGTAGTACTGCCTTTATTTCGTAGCACTGCCTGACATTTACGGCGCATAGAGTCAACCAAACGTTGGTATCTTTCAACGAGGATTAATCGCCAAGCTTCCTGTGCTGCTGGCAGATCATTATCCTGTTCAAACGTCCAGACAGCGGCATGCTGTCTTCAGTATTTCTTCACGCAGTATATTGACATATCCAACTTGTAATCTTATCTCTTATCCACACTATGGGACCTACACCATTCCAGGAAAAGCAGCCCCACAGCATGATGTTGCCTCCGTCGTGTTTTACGAACAGGAATTCTCACCCCAATATACCGTATTGTGGTGAGAATTCCTGTCCTTTTTGCGTCTTACATTTTGATGCATTTTATCAGATCCAAACAGATTCACTTTTGTTTCGTCACTCCACAATATATTCCGCCACTTCTCCTATGCCCATCCTAAATAAAAGTTATCCCATTTTTTTGCACGCCACTGTACATGTAGTAAAGTCGAAATCAAGTTTCTCTCAAACAGGCAGTTTTCAAAAAATTCCCAGTTGCATCACCGTTCACATTATACATATCAAACATTCAGGTCTTATTTATAAAACGTCATAGTTGTAACCATAGCAACCATAGTAAATTTTACCGAAAAGTTTGGAGGTTAACTAGATATCGATACTCCCTCGTATAAGTAAGGTGCAGACTGATTTGAAATGATTGGGAATATTTTAAATTTCTCGCCGTAAACTTAAAAAAAATCTCATTATTACAAATAATTATTATATATAATCAATCGATGATGAGATATCGAACAGCTTCATACTGCTGGGCCGCGTTCTACGGCTCAGATCATACAGCAAAACGTGTGCTACAAGCGTCAGCGCTTTCTAAGCAAGTAAATAAGTCCCGCGCAGGATTCCCACACAGGATTCCCACTATTAATAGACTGCGATATGAAAATAACGAGTTTCTCGGAACCGTAGGTGTTCCGGGAAAGCAGGTAAATCACTATTTTCGGATCACGTTCGTTCGACAACCGACGCGTACCTGTCGTGTTTTTGTATTGTCAAGGGCAGGTGCAAATTAAGCCCGCGAGACAATTTTTTTTTGGAAGTAATGAATTACCGACGCAGAAATATAGAGAATTGTATCGTGGAATTCCGCCGTTTTTCTAGGGATTTCTATGGGCAGGCTGAATGTGGATGCATTTATATTTAGAATCGGAACAGTCTTTCCATCGGTAATTTGTGCTATAAATACTTACGATATTCTCATACTAGGAATATCGTTACCGGGTTAAGAATTTCATGTTTGGTATAAATATTTTGATGTCGTTAATGATAAACACTAGATTATGCAATTAATTACTCATCTTTTAAGTAAAATTTGAAAAAATAAATTAATTTAGCTTCAATTTTGTAAGAATATTTTTATAAGAAACTCCCTCATTAAGTGGAGTCTGACATACATCGATAATAAAATATTTTAAACATTTACTCTTTAATCCCTCTAACGCATTTTTCTTGTGATATCCAGGATAGTAAATTCTTGGATTACTGAATTTGGATTTGATTTCATTGCAACATCACGTATACCATTGACCTTTTTTACAGCTGAGGGTAAGGTGTATCCCTTGTCGTAACTTTATAACCGAGACCCAATTGATTTCTAAACACAGTACGTAGAAAGAGGAATGAATAATTTCACAAGGCATCGGCTTTCTCTCAATTTACAGTGAAAAATATAATTTAAAACGTGAGAATATTTCAGATTATAATACTATTTGAATGTTTCTATCGTCAACAGGCCATTTATTTCATACAGATTAACATCTCAGATACAAATACTCTTCATATATTTTCCCTGCTTCTAAACGATTTTTTCACCAGTAATATCTTCTTGAATTTTCCAATGCTAAGGCTTGCCTTTGAAAAGGACTGATGCGAAGGAATCTTTGTAAGTTGATCTCTCTAAGCAAACTATTTACGTATTTCTGAAGAAGACGGCGAGCTTTTGAGATCTAACTTCCGAAACTGCCTTCATGGCTTTGTTTTTCACGCGTTGTTTCACATGTTTTTTAGGATGTTAGTTATTGCGAATTATAACTTTGAGTATATTAAAACAACACAGATTTTATTGTTGTTTTTCGTAAAGCATGAAGCCGAGATGACGTAAGAAAATATAAAATCTAAATACATATATATTTATGATCTAAAAAGTATTGTCAGCAATTATAGTTAGGATGAGAATACGAAAGTATTGTTACTAAAAGTGTAAAGACAACTACAACTTCTTTTACCAAATTAAAAGTTATTCCAGCTACTTACAATATTCAAAAATTACATATATCTTCAAGGGATCTTCAAATCAAGTCTCTAAGGAACAGATTGACAAAACCGTCGAAAGTACAAGTAAAAAGCGACTTGTATACATAGCAGCAGATGTTTTATCAGTCTTATTTAACTTTGAAAGTAGAAACTAAACAGGTATATGTATGGTGTGTCTGAATGCTTATCTTTTGAAGAAACGTTGTCACATACAGCATAACAATACAGGGCATAAAAGAAGGAACTTCTCGATTATGCTACAAACATGTCAATAGAATAAATATAAATATATAAATAATATATAAATATATAAATATAAACAATGGAAGCTGAAACGAGGTGGTTATAACCAAATTCGGTTATACGACTTGATAATGGGAGTGCACCTATTTCCGAAACACGTGTCGTTCCGAATTAATTAACACTTTATAATTTGTTTATAATTTTCTCGTTATTTTTTAGTATTAAATCATTTGCTTTTCTCCTGGAATTATATATATACCTGAATCTTGGGATTTTCTAAAGATTATGGATTATATAAATACAATTATTAGATTATTTGGCATGGAAAAAAGTGCTAATTTAACATATTCCATCCTTGTAAATTAGATTAGCGAAATCGTTGCCGATATAAACAAGGGCAACCATCGATTTACACCCACGCGCACAAATTCTCGCCACGTGAACAATATGGTTTTAAAGCTTAGAGTAAAACAAAAACACCGACAGACTTGCATTGATTTTCTCGAGTATGATGTATAATAGAAAAATATAACATGGAACGTGACTCTGCACTTGTCTCTTGCCGGGAAACAGTAAACACGTTTGCATTCTAATTTTAAGCACACAATTTGGAGCAGAACTACGCACCTAACTCCGATATAGATTGACTCAACGGCCTCTAAACTATTCTTTTGCCGTTCAGGTCTGTCAGACACATCAAAATTATATTTGTTCATCAGCACTCTACGAAATGAGATGATGAGGACGTCAACCATTAGTCAGTTTGAGATAATAATAAGCGCACAATGTGGTATTGGCGTTATTAAAAAGCGTATTATAACGGGGGGTATATTTGGTGGAAGAGTATCCGCGTCGGCCCGTATTACTCGAAATAAACCGCTTGAAGTTCATCACAACGGATCCCCAGAATACGAAAATAGACGTTGACATAATGAAAATTCCCGGACTTAAATACCTAACCTCCCACAATTCCCAGAACCGGGATTATTCGGCGGCGCGGGTACGCGTGTAGATCTAGACAACGCTGGAGGTAAACAACGGACGGCGGACCGGCAAAACAAATCGTTCCTGAGATAACAGAGCAACCAGTGCCCCCAATGAGCAACGGCGAGGGACAAGTTCGCCGGGGTTTAGGTAGAAAATCCTAATTCAAAAGGAACTGGAAAGCGGAGGCATTTTCAGAGAAACGATTGCGCCTTTCGTCTAATTCTAAATTCGAAATACGTACACTGAAGTAGTGGGAAATAATAAAAAAAAGAATCGCTGGCATTCGCCTCGCTCTCAGACGTCACACCACGAACGACTCCGGCTATGTGTATGTATAAACCATCGTATGTGCGAGTATATGTGGATACGAGCAGTTAAGAATCCGCGAGAGGACAGAGGGGAGCAACTGCGAGACAGACAGCGTATGACGCCAAAGTGATAGTCAACACGGCGCCAAAGTACAATACCGTGCAAAAAATTGCTGAAGCGGAATTTCACGAAAATTTTAATTAAGGCACACTCAATCCTAAATGTCGAACAGAATGGGGGAGACAATCGCATACCGTGAAGCGACCCTCAGTAACGCTACACAACAATAACAATACAATCAAGAAATACAAACGTAAATAATAAAATGAATTAAGTTACTTACAATCAGTGCAGGAAGCGAGGATTCATCCACGATTCCACTGTTGTTTACGCATTGTTTACATTATGTAAAAACGGTTGGCACTCTGTCGCACGCGTTCAATCGTTTCAATTACTCGACGAACATTGGCATATCGCACAGGACACACCGTTTAGAATACGATTGTGTACGGTTTTATATTTATAAACGTGGATAAGTATATATAAATATATAAAAGGATTTGATAGTAAAAGTGAAATATGTAGACACTGATGATCGTCGTTGGCACTTGTTTGTTTTAAACTACCTCTCCCTGATTATTCTTCCCTTTAAAAAATCGAGAGAAGGAAACGTAGCAATCGCACATTCTGGTTATTTACGCTGCGCCGTTATACTTGGTACACCACATCGCTACTTGTCCGTGTCGCTGCGTGTTTTCGCGCAGTTATCTCACAGTCCGAAGCAGTCGATATTATTGTATCGCGGAGGATATTTTTTATCGAGATAAATCCAGAGATACTGCGTGCACAACACACACTAAAATATGATATGCTGACTCTAGCACGGCGCCATGTTTACTTGTCAGCCCGTCTCACTCGCGCAAACCGAATGACTAACGCCTATCTTCTCACTCATTCGCCACCGGCGGCAATACTGGGTAATTCGCCGCGCTCCTTTCTTTCTACCATGTTGGAATCGCCCTGTGTCCGTCTCTTTCCCACCTATACATTCACTTATTATTCCACCTCTTTCCAAGAAAACTTTCAAACCTGTTTGTTCGACCGTCTTTGTCTTTCGTTGGATTCACCTTAGCCGTTTTCTTGCGCGCGCTTGTATGGGTGTCTGTGTGTGTTGTGTTGTGTGCCGAGTGTAAAATGCCGTGATTCCAGCCGTCTCGTTCTAAACACCTCTACCCGTCCCTTTCCATCTCGAAAACTTACGGGTTCAAAGTCCACGGGCGTATATTTTTTTCCTCTTCCAGTTCGAAATTTCAGGTTCGCATATGTTGCGCGCTCGCTGGACAACCGACTGACGACTGAATTTAATTGTATATGCTTCGTGTGGCTGCGTGCTTGCGTTCCGAAACCGAACTGCCGCTACCAAACTAGAAATCTCTCGACTGCTTGCTGTTTACGTGAACAACGCGATGACAGATGATTTTTTTTTCGGCGATTTAGATATCGAATTATCGGCTGCTCTGTGTACACATATACACAGAGATACCAATGCTATCACTGTCTAAATATAGATGAATGTGTTAACAACATTGCCGTACGGGACTAACTGGTCGAGTTAAAACGTCGCTCGCGGAAATGGTAGTCGCTGCTGGTTTGCCAGCACAACATGCTGACGAATTGTTGTGGTGGTTATCGCTCAAGTTTCATATCGGAATGTAATCAAGATCAATTATTGATTATTGCCAAAGTATTGAGAGTTTCTACTAAATACAACTGCAATTTGATTCATTAACTGACTATAACTACTTATGCTCAAAAAAGGTAAGTATATACCAATGACGATTGGCAATAAATATATTTGTATGGCTAAATTCACAATTCGGCTTAGATGAAGGAAAACCAATTAAAATCATTGTTAGAATTTTTAATCATGAAATTTATCATACAAGCAAAGGCCTGAATGGTCATTTCTTACAACAAATAACTTAACATTTAATTTTCCAAACCTCTAATGTCCCCATAAAAATATGAATTGCATTATGCATATATGTGTATGTTTATAAATTAGTTTAGTTTATAAATATTCCTTTCGACTTTATGATTTTTCCGTTTGGAATTTTCTACGCCTACTTGCTAGTCTAACATATAGGTGAGTCATCAAACTGAGAAACAAATTAGCAATGGGCATCAAACTGAAAATTGCTTCATGAAAATGTATACCTACAAAATTGAATTCTTTGCGTAATTCGGATAAAATGACCCTTACATCCAATGTACCACCTAATTTTGATATATTGTATTAAAGGATGGTAAGTATACATGCTTTTGTAAAATTGAAAGACTTGGTTTATAAATAGTACAAATAAGGTAAGTATCTACTATGGTTATAGTCTTACTGTGTTTTTCTTTTATAGAACGGCGTGCCAATATATACATTGACTGAGATAATCCTTGTGCGGGTCATAGCTGATGCGTAGAATGATCTTGATCCCATTGCAAGGGGATCAACCCTTCTCTCACTTACAATATTGCGTTTGTCTTCGCCCTCTGTACCGCTGCACCCCATAGATTTCTGTCCATACATTCGTTTGTCCGTATAGAGCGACGTTCTAATAGAGAAAGTTATTTCAGATCTATGAAACAGGCACGAATGACAACACACTTGCGTACTTGTCAGTTGAACATATTAATCTTCTTTATTAAATTTTACTTGAAATAAATTACAATACAGGCCACCACTTGGTACCTGTATGTCTTCAAAGTTAAATTTCCGATGACTTACATTAAATATATATCCGTTAGGTAGATGTGGGGATGAAAACTTACACTAGATATAGCGCGTATCCTAGATTAGAAGGCCCTCTTCTTCAACTTATTTTAGGATTCAGTGGCTGTATCCATTGTGGCCTACCTCCTGTGATACTGATGTTCAGCTCTCACACCATGGCTTCGGTGGCCCTCTCGGCTCTTTAGAGAATCTCACTCTTCCGTTTTTCTTTCAATACTTCCAAGGCCGTCATCATCCATTCTACAAAAGGCCATCGTTGACAAACATTTATCATAAGCACCGAGGAAAACGGTGTGGTACATAATATATTCTAAGCGTAAATGTTGATAATCATTTGCTCAAGCTGTAATACATTTTTCGAGTGTGCCCGATAAATTAGCCGAGATCAATTTTGACAGAAGACATTGTATTTCTCCGTATCTTTCTGCCATTTGTTAGAGAAAAATCGAGATGATTCATAATTTATTTCTAAGACAAATAATGATACACGCCAAAAATATATTATCCGCAATGCTGTAGCATCAAAAAGATCACAAAAGCAATATAGCAACTCGCCCCCAATTAGAGCTGCCAGATGGTAACCTAAAAGAGGGCAAGTCCTCCCTTTCCAGTTTCTGTCCTTTTTTCCAAATTCAGTGCTCGTGGGAGATTCAACATCAAATATGTGCAAAAGATTGCACATATTATGCCAATGTATAGAGAGTATTCCTGCTCATCAACTGTCAGCGGGCAAAATAAAATAACAGCTTCACTGTTGAGTCAGTACAGGTGCTTTTACTCACACATATAATTATTAAAAAAAACTGTTGTTAAAAGTAAGTCCGAAAAATATGGTAATTTAGGTACGAATTAAATATTTAAAATTAATTTTATCGTTTGGTTTATAAAGTCCTCCTTTTTTAATATCCTTTTTTGGGTATAATTCACCCAACTGCTTTTCTTTTGCATTTTTTCATTCGGCAACCCAATCCCCTATGATTTAAAAGGTGAAATTACATTCGGTAAGGATCGCGCTATCATTCATTCTATTGAAATGTATTAGAAGATACGAACTTATGTAATTGCCAATTTTTCGGAGAAGGAATCCATATTCAGACAAACTTACGAATGAAAAAGAAAACAACGAAAATGGATTTCATAAAATCATTTACTGCAGGAGTTTTAATCTTGATGGTCACCATCCAGTGCGCAAAAAGCCGCCTCGTTAGCTAACCTCACCTTACTTTACCTACGTGTACACTTTACTGCACAACGCAAACAACTCTCTTTTTGCCTTTCGTTACTTCTCCCCTCCCACCCACCTCGTACCGGAATTTCCTAGGGTCGTGCCTCTCACTCGAACGCGTGGGCACGTATTCTACCACATCGGAATCTCCGCGGCGCAAACACACGTATAGCGCTCTCTTTATATCGTAGGCTACGCGCCTACTGCGTCTCTATTATGGGCTGCGCACTTGTCCTTGTTTTACATAACAGGTTATGACCGTTGTTCTCTCGCTCGTGGAATCTCCCGTTTCGTCCTTGTCAGCGCCGTTGCCCCGTTTCCCTTTCTTCGGCGGCCGAGTGCCTTCTAGTATGAATGGGGCGAAGCTCAAAAAACTGAGATGTGGCAACGTTCCGGCGAAACGTCAAAGCAAACGGGTTCGACCGCAGCAGCAGGTTTCTCGGCGATTCGAACTTTTGAAGAATATCGAAACTTTACGATTCGTCGTTGGAAAGCACAGTTGATGATGGTTGTTCCAGTAGGTAAAACGCGACGGATCTGAGAAACAACGTAAGTCAGTGAAAAATCCGTGAATGGAAGTTCATTCATCGGTGGCGAGATCCGTTCGGTTTCCCGAGCTCCGTTTATTATCATCGGAGAGGATTTTATCGCTGAATTTTTATGAGTACACTCCTTCGGTAATTTGGAAATGTAGCGGCTATGAGTCATAGCTTTTATCCGGGATAAGAGCATAATTTCAGCTTCAGAATCTATTATCTGTGATAATAAAGAAAAGGGAAGCAAAAATTTAGTTATGTTGCCAAAGAAATTTATGGTGGTTCAATCTGGAAAAGATTTTTATAACTAAATGGGATAAACATATTAAAATCAATATGCATCAAATGAACTTTTAACGTATTTAAGTTAAAAAATACCCCTTACCACCTTGTTGAGTAAAGAACTCTGAATACGCATTTCGGCAACTAAGTTGC
>JARFOC010006775.1:0-11112 GCA_031763485.1 Osmoderma eremita | reverse complement strand
CAATGCGCCTTGTCACACAGCAATTTCCATAAACGGTTTTCTGGCCAGTAAAAATATTTCTGTGGCTCCTCAGCCTCTTTATTCACATGACTTGAGTGCTTGTGACCTTTTCCTGTTCGCAAGATTGAAAATTTATCGGAAGGGACATCATTTTGGGACACTCGCAGGTATTCAAACGGCTGTAACCGACCAGCTAAACACGATTCCAATATCCGAGTTCCAGCATTGCTATGAGTAATGGAAGAACCGCCTCCAACGCTGTGTGGCTTCCCGAGGGAGTTATTTTGAGGAAGACAACGTTCAATTGTAATTATATTCAAAAAAAAATATTTAAAAATATCAGTCTCATTATTTAATTTACACCTCGTACATGCACACCAAACTATTCGTATATAAATTTTTGCTGTGTATCACTCTATAAATCCTATGTCGTAGTGGATTATTCCACGTTTCCTTCCGCATAAGCCTTAGTATGCCTTTGTATCATCTACTATTTTTTTCAATTCCGTCATTAATTTATGGCAGTTTTTCACTACCGTTGTTTCCAGGTCGTTCCCTAAATGGTGCTTTCAACCCTCCTCTTGAATTTGTTTCCATTCGTGTCCATTCGGTTAGGATTCTATTTGTCGATATCTCGCCTCAATATGTGACCATACCAACGTATTCTGCATGCTTTAATCATTTTCGCTGTTATGCTACATAATTTCAAGTTCTTCCTTCTCTTGGAATATCGAGTTCGCTGTTTTTGCATTTTATTTAATTGGGCCTAAAATTAAATATTTTTAAAAAACAAAGTCATTTATCTCATTTTTTCATCGTTGAATATTGTGTTCAAATTGAGAGGAAGTCTAACGCTTTAGTAGTCGCAAATGCATTTGAAAATTTTAGCTATGTATGAGAAAAACAAACTTTGTTTTCAACTATCCCGTATCAGTGTTGCCAACAACACATCGCATCCATAAAGAAATTTTTCGATTCAACAGCTTGTCGGAATCCGACACACCGATAACAGCTATTGTTAAAGCATGTCCGATCTCTCACAGAATCTGAATAGGTTTGGGCGAATATATGCGAAAAATTCGATCATATGTACAAATATGTATGAATGTGTACGTTTGTACATACAGGCATACATACGACTTTCCAATCAGTAGAAGTGATCGTCCGTATGTGTGTTCGCCAAACACCCGCTACTTGAGAACGAGATTTCCGCGTTGGGTCGGAGGACGCGCAAGCTTGCCGGCACTCCATAAATTACGATCGAGATCGGTTTGTCGAGATGAGGGCGTCGCTGATACGAATATCGGTTTCTTACGTTCGTTCGAGTTGAGTTGACGTCGAGCTTACGGAATCGTTTTGAGGAGATTTACATAAAGAAAGGGAAAGATAGAGATCGGGTTGAGAAGATGTTACGAGTTTGGAGACTTTTGGGTAAGAAAATGTGTGGTTTTCTATGCGTGACAATCTTAGGGTTACTGGTGAAAAGGATAATTGCAGAATGGGTAAATTATATAGCTCAGCAAGTAAGAAGAGAGATTATGTTGCAAGTTGATTGTATTATTTTACAAAGGTATCCGTACGTTTCTCGAAAAACGTATTTGGTATGATTATATTCAAGTACACCACCATCGAGCAGGAAAATCTTACATATTTTAAGCATTAATTAAAAGCCCTTTTACATCTTATTTATAATAATTTTTCTGTAAATGAAAGGGCCACAAAGTTATTTTTTTAGTTAGACTTAAAAATTATACTGTTTAAGTGGCGACTATTTTTTGCGATACACGTTTGTATGTGTTCTCTGAAAGGTTGTTCACTCCAGCAATCATTCGGGGGGATACTGCTGCAATTTTGATATCAAACAGTAACACATTGGCGTGGTCTTTGACGTAGCTGCTGCAGGTTTTCTTCCGCATAGACTAATAGATAAAATTCTGTTTGTTAACCCTTTTTACGAGACGTCTTGAAAGATCCTATACTCGCCGAGTTTCCCAGTTTCATTCACCGAGTTCTTGTGCGATCACCACCTTGTAACAGCTCGGCATGACAAGCGCAAAGGGGATGCGTGGTTAGCATCTCAACATCGAGGCTCTGAAGTTTGTAATTCACGACAATATCGTACTATGGTCTGGGAGTGGAGCATTTCTGCAGAGAGCTAAGTGGATAGAAAAATTCTTTGCGCGGCACTTTCGGAATCGTTATCTTATAAATGTTTTGACGATAAAAACACGATACTAACTAATAGCATAGCGCGTAGTATTCCTCTCCATTCGGTTAGTCGCGTATAATGGCGGAGCAAAATGCGTCTCGAAGAAGCCCACTATAATTGTGAGCGAAACGCCAAGATCCTGTAATATGACACGGTCCATATCCGGAAGAAGTTTATCTTACACTATCTCTGACCGTGAAAGTTTTCAGTAATTTAGTAGCTTTCAGTAATTATTACTCTGTATTTGGTGTGATAATGTGCGTATAAAGATAGTGTTAAAGTAATACATTAGTCAAGAACTGGGGAAACCTCTGCTTTTGCAGTTTCGTTTATTTTATGGATATCTTATCATATATAGGAGTCTTTGCTTTACCATAAGAGAAAATATCGTTGAGCTGCTCTTCTCAACATTGGATGGATGGATGGATTCGATGGTGGGGAGGGTGGCAAAAAGACACATGCACTTGAGCCACCATATTGGGCCCTCTGTGCTACCTCGCCCGGCGGCGTCGCTCTTCCACCACCTACACGAGCCAACCCAAACTGAGTATGAACTTGAGCAGTGCGGCAGTCGAGGCGCCACCGATGTCGCCCATAGTGGGCAAGCACTCCCCCAGAATAGCGGCTCTCATTTGGACGAGCGCCGGACAGTCGCACAAAATGTGCTCCGGCGTCTCATCTTCAATGTAACATGCACGGCAGAGGGGGCTAGTAACTAGTCCCATGCGGTGCATGTGCTTATTCAGCTTGCAGTGGCCAGGCAACAGCCCTTCAACTTGGCGAAGATTGCTGCGAGAAAGAAGCAGGCAATATTTTGCCGTCCTGGACGATAGCTTGGGAATGGCTTTACGTTCCTGGCAGCATGCAGTTTCAGATTCCCATCTGTTTTCATGCAGAATGGTAGTCCGTTGTATTATGAGGACGTTGAGTGCCGCCGACGTTAGAGGTAAGGCAGGTTCCGGTCCAATGAGCGGAGAACGCGATCCCCGTCTCGCCAACCCGTCACCAGCCTCGTTGCCTGGGTTACCTTTGTGTCCTCTCTGAATATTAAAAGGTTATCAACAATAAGACGGTACCATTTTCTATGGTAACTCGGGTTTGGACAACATTTCTGATAGAATTTGCATTCGTCGAGTATTAATGGTTATTCTTCTCATCGTTGTGTTATTTGGTTCTTAACAACAATTAAACTTAATATTGAAACGTTGGTGCGAAGAGAGGAAGTAATCTCTAAGAATATATGTTATTTAAAGGGATTAAAATTTATCGAAAGTCAATCATGGATAGATTTTTCGAAGAGTAATTCATAATATTCTCAAACTATACAATGATTTCGATATAACAAGTTTTTGTGTTAGGTTAACTTGGTACTCTTTATTCAGCTTTCTTAAACCTAAAGATGTATTTGAAAATATAATTTAGTCATGTGACTCTAACAACAATACGAACTTATAATTTGAATGAGTGAGTTGATTTATCAAATACCTTATCTAATACCTTTTGGATGTGCGTATTACGTGTACCACCCTGTTCTGTCTTCCTGCACCCTGGTCACTCGTTCTACTCCTGCCAATATCTTCCTCACTACACTTTTCCAATCACCCCTTCCTTTGCACTAGTTTTCTTAATATCTTTTTTTTTAAATTTTATTCACAGATATTACTTTTCTGACTTTTAAATTTTTTTATTCTCCGTCTTCGTCGTCCTCCGGAATCTATGGTGACTACTTGAGCTCGGTTAATTCGACTGGCGTGTCGATCTTCGTCTGGTCGACCCGCCATGTAGTGTGTGTTGTGTAATTGTTCATTTACGAGATATAGAAACAATAAAGTATTCTTTGATCTAGTAACATTTTTATACCCATTAATTATCGCTGGCTGGACTCATATTACCCTTACTCCCTACAAATCAGAGACCCCCTTTACCGATTGAGACTCGGATATTAATGGAAACTCTAATATTAAATTCAAATACCAATCGTACCAAATTTGGAACCACCGCAAGATGCTGTACAAGATTGTATTGTTGTTTCGGTTTTCTGATGAAAATAAAGACATAACCTCCACGTGTATATAAACGGTGTGGTCAGATAAAGTTGTCTTTCAAGAGCTCTAATTAAATTTAAAGTTACATTAACGATCTCATAATTCAATGTGATTTAAAAGGTTAGTATGATTATTTTAAACCATTAAAAGAATTTTACGCCCCCATTAAATCCGATGAAACTGAACATTAACAAAATAGATCACCTGCACACTTGTAAATAAATAGCTCGGGCATAGAGAGTAGTTTATCTTTTTCCGATAGTTTGCTTTGTATACAATAGTTGCAACAAATTAAAGGTTAGGGCACGGTGATTTATTTTAATGCCTCCGTAGAAGCGAATACGAATCGCTCCTAGAGGAATTCAATTCGCTAAAATATCAGCCGGATACCGGAGAACATGTGCCAGAAGTCAGCCAATTTCCGGTATGTTCAGTATTTTATCGCCTTTAATCTAGACGAGATAACGACAAGTAATACGGTTGTATGGTCCGCTGTAACTGGAGCCTTTAGACAAATTAAACTTTTTAATCTACTCTGTAATATTACCTGTATATGCACCCGTACTAGATTCGTTGCGAACATTAAAGTATGGTAGTTACTGCGATAAGTTTATGAAAGAAACGGGAAGTTTTGACTACTAAAAAGAAAATCAGTCGTCTACAGGATGTTTCCAAGTGAATTGAATATTATTGTGGGTGATTCGTGATTCAATTTCAAAAGTTCCTATAAACGTGGGCGACAAGTTTTTTCGTTATTGAAATATAACACCTGACGTGCTTCTCACAACGCGTAAATATCGTAAGTTCTTGTTTATTGCTCTGTCCTCCTACTTATAACCTTGTCAAAATCGACGCCAAACATGGTTTTTTAAATACCAATCTAGCAATAATAAATAAATAAACTTTTAACATGAAGGTTTATTTATTTGTTTCATTTTTAAATTTTAAATTAATATTCTTATTATGATTTCTTGACTTTTGCTCTGTTTATTAATATCATTTTTCTATTTTAAATAATTGTAGTTCGTGCCGCTCGGATAGCTGTCAGTCAGCATATGAATTCAAGAAATAAGAAGTTAATTATTCATCTGGACCCGAGACTAGTTTTAACCCTTACAGCCAGCACAACAGTCCGTCTTTTCATCCCTTCTTACATCAACATTATTATTTTAACTGTCACTTTTTCCTATTTTTCTACTGTAATACTACTTAAAACCAAATTAAATATGATCAACACTTATAAACATTATCCTAAAAACATTTTATATAATCTTTTACTTTACAAACAAGCTTAATATTCTTTTAACTTTGTAATTTACATGTTCATAATAATTTAATATTGTTCTTTAAGGTTCACTTCCACACAACTCTTTTTTACAATAATACAGGATAATTTAATCCCATCAACTTAAACTTTCCAAAGCTGCACTAACATTATTTTCTATTCTATTTAAATTAAAAAAAAAATTTAATTTTACCGTTCCATTACGCAGTGCAATCGGTGGTAACGTTTTCAACAATTTCAGTAGTTTATTTACTTAGGGAATTTCTATCGTTGGGTTAAAGTTAAGGAGTTTGATTAAAAACGAACATGGTTTTGGTTTAAAGTTTTTTAACACCGTAAATAATGTACTTTTTTTAAATTGAACCCCAGCATTCTTTGTTTATATATAAATTAACATATTGTGGCCTACAATCCATCGTATGCTATTGTTTTGCGCACATCGCTTCATTCGCATAAAACCATATGTATGTATATCAGTCTCCACAAAGTCCAAGTAACTTCTTGGGGTGGCAATTTCCTCGACATTGTCGTTTTACATAAACACAATCATCCTGCAGCGGTCTAAGTTCCATGCAAATGCCAGCGGTGCGAATCCGGAGATTTCGGTTTTCCGGTAACGGGCTAACGGCTGGATAACCGCATGCCGGCAGCGGATCCCAAGGCGCTTTTATTCATACGAAAATGGTGAGAAGCTCCATTGCTGGGCGCCCAGCTAACCACTGTCGTCGTTCCTAGCGTGATTAATTCCATCGTGCATTGTGTGGGTGAGGTATTTGGGATGTATATGGATTTGTATACGTTAAAATATTCCGTTGATATTCGATTATTTAGGTAGGGAACCGAAACAGGAATGTGTCAGCAAATACGGATTGTTGGAATGCAAAGTTGAGAATCCAGTTTGGTTCATCGTTGGGGTTATGTCATATAGATACACTGGTATAAATACATACTCTAGTCAGTATATATTAATGCTTTACAATTTTACTAAGAATGATCGCCGTTTGTAACATAGAAAACAATACATTGATAAACATTCAATGTTATTAGTGGGGTTCCCTAGTTTTCTGCTGAGGATAGCAACTTAGTTGCCGAAATACCTATTCAGATTTCTTTACTCAGCAAGGTGGTAAGGGTATTCTTTACTCCACCTTTTTTTAAGTTAAAAAATACCTCTTACCACCTTGTTGAGTAAAGAATTCTGAATACGTATTTCGGCAAGTAAGTTGCCATCCTCAGCAGAAAAACCACAAAGGAAAAAATGTAATGTCAAGCGTAGCACCCCGAGAACAAACCTGTTCGTATCTATCAAACATTACCTAATTAGGTAATGTTTGATAGTGGCGTTCTAGGAACAGGTTTGTTCTCGGGGTGCTACGCTTGACATCACATTTTTTTTTGTGGTTTTTCTGCTGAGGATGGCAAATTAGTTGCCGAAATACGTATCCAGAGTTCTTTACTCAACAAGGTGGTAAGGGGTATTTTTTAACTTAAGGGGCTACACCAGTGTAAACGCTGAAAATTTGGGTGATCTTTGGGAATTGTTTGGATGAAAAATACTCAATTAAATGTGTTGGAAATTTAAGCATATACACATTTGGCTATATTTGACGTATATTACATATTTTTTTCAAAGAAAAATATTGACATCCAAGCGACTTATGCGCTGCCTTCGGAGCGCTAAAAAGAAAGTTCCTCCACTGCTGACATGATTTCGGTCGATTGAGTTGCTGAAACCGAAAAAGGAAAAAATGTCGTTAAACTGGAAGTACAATGTACAATGACGTAGGATTTTCGAGAAAAATCAAAATCTAACAAAATGGCGTAGTTATGAAAAAAAGGCTCTATTCTTGCCTATAAAATGGTCGCTATTTCAAGGCCAAATCGTCAATTTTCATCAAATCAAAAATATCCTACGTCATTCTATAGTATATATATTCGAGAGTGCTCAGCTCAAATTTGAAGTCAATCGGATAATTGCTCTTTGAGTTACAATGTCAGCAAATTTAAAAAATCTCATTTCGAGAAAAACGCGTTTAAAGATTTAACTATCGATTTTTTCAAGAAAAAATGATATTTACCATAAAAACTGCTAATCAGCTATACCTGGCCCATACAATGGACCCTCCACTTCCTCGAATAATGCCTGCTGAGAGGCTGAACCTTTTCTCTGAGCTGTTCGTCCCTCGTTTGAGGATGCTTGATGACGTAACTCCGCCTGGTTGATTCGCCTCTCTCCATGGCATATTCCTTTGCTATAGGACCGATGATGACGTCCATTACTTGTAGCATTTTTAGAATAGCATGAAAACTGGCGTTAAATATTGAGACTGCAAGGAAATTAGCGAGCTTGATCGGTTTCAATCCATTATGAAGGGGCTTTGGAGCAAAGTGCCTTTGCATCGCCCTAGTAATTCTCTGGAACTCAAGTAAGTATAAATAGGTTCCAAAGCTTTCGTAACATCCTTGTCAAGTGACAGATAATCATGCTTGAACTTTGATAGGTCCATTCCTTCAGCTTCCTCGCGGCGATATGTGCACCAGCTATTCGCACCTGCAGGGCAATTTCCGTGGTTCGGATTTTCGTTTGTCGAAGGCAAATGATGCAAGATTTTTCTTGATACATTTCATCAACATTATCTTGGTGGCCGGTAATTGCCAATCCGTAGTATTTGCAATTTTGAAACCTAAACCTAAAGTGGTAATTGCACTAAAAACAGAGTAAAACTGGATGAAACGGTATTTATGAGTTTGATCAACGATAATTTCATCATCTCCGGTGTGTAACAATTTTTTAGCGGCTGTACTGGTTTTTTCGGTGGACTGCTCATATGTGTATCGATTTCCCGAAAATCTCCTCTTCTTGCTTCTGCATAGGATAGGTGTATCGTGAGAGCCTTTTTTAGTCGAACTTGAGCTGGTTTCACTCATTTTCGCTCTGTTGTGCAGTGTATAGCAGCTGCGAGTAAACTAAACAGACTCTTCCAGAATAACTGCGTTGGACGACTCCAGAATATCTTAAATGGCAAGGTTGTTTTGAAATGGCCCTTTAGAGTCCCCTTCCCCTCTTTTTATTATGTGCCGTTTATGATGCCGAAACAGGTTACAACACGTCAGCTCGGAGCTCCGTCGCCAGGTAGATGAGGCATTTTATACCTGCGGGCGGTTGCTCTTTAGAGGGCTGCCATTCCGGGAGTATTAGAGATACGGCCTTGAAATTTTTACAGGATATTCTTGACAGTGAACTGTCAAAAATTGTAAGAAAAAAAATCGTTTTTTTAGGTGCCACACTGGTGTAGCCCCTTAAATTTATTTTAAGCCACCGTATCCTATACCTAACCTACTTTACTCTACCTGTAAGCAAAATAATTATCACTTTTATTTAATATTGCATCTAAAATCATTTCATTATTTATTTATCTATTATCGTTTATATTTATGCTCGATTTAACTTGCAAGTGGGTATTTTATCATTTTAAAACGACCAACTTTTGCATTTTTTAAAAATAATATTTATTTCAATAACATGTTACAACTAACGCATTCTGAACTATGGCTACTAACTGCATAGCGCCAGGCCTTAACTCTGGTGGGGGAGAGGATACTTCCTATTCAAGTTATTTAAAGTTGCGGTGGGATATAGTTAACGCCTCGAGCTTTTCGTTACCAGGCGGACACAGTGTATTATATATCTATGAAGGAAGGTGTAATCTCTTTATAAATTTTTCTATAACGAAAACGTTTACTTACACCTGCACAAATATGTAAATGAGCCCCTGTACATGCACACACGCATAAATTTACTTATAAATGGCCCTCATCTGAAGCTAAACGAAAATAAAAAAGGAGCCATAAAAAATATTTTACAAGCCGCTGATGCACGGAAACAAGATAGGGTTCTAGTAGCTTAACTCCGCCCGTGGGTAGCGTTAAAAATAGATTTTCTGTTTGGATCCTACTTATTATTAATGCTACACGGAGGCATAGCGCATAGCTACCTACTAGCGCTAAACGAAATGCATAGACATAATTTCGTTATACAATGTCGGTATTAAAATATATTTTTAACATTCCTTTTGTAAACTTGCAACTTGTATTAGAAGTGCTTCTCAAAACAATTTTGTAATCCCGCGCGATCTTGTATGTATGTACATAATTAAGAATTCGAATTACTTTCGTGTAAACAATATAAAAAAGAAGTTAATGGTGTATTTTCGCACGAATTATAGCCGTAGTGTGCACCTATGTTTACTCAACGGCTATAATAACAAAGAAATTTTCTGCCGGTGATTTTGCAGCAAGTAGTTGTGTTTATGTGGGTATAGCACACCCACATTCTTTAAAGAATAGCAAATTATATAAAGTGCTTTTGTAAAGTGACGAACAAATTCGACAGAAACTTTTACATATTTTTTTGCACGATGTCAGAAATTCGTATTAATTGGTTATTTATTGATTATAATTTTCTCATATTTCCTTTGTACTAGTATTTCACCATATTATATAGGGCTGATAAACTTTACTTTTTGACTTTTTAACAATTTGTTTATTCTTCTCGATCTCATATTTTCGTCACCAACAGAACAGCAAGCTTTAGCCTTCTGCCTGTATATGCACTGCACCGCAATGTAAATGGTACGTGGCGGTCTTCGTGCTGTAACATCAGGGAACTTCTCCCTATTTAATTCTTTGTATTCCATGGTCGCAACTTGGGCTCGGTTAATTGCATTGGCGTTTCATTCTTCATCTGGTAAATCCGCGGTGTAATGTAATATAATGTGTGGTGATTTTATGTTAATTTACGGTATATAACAAAATAAAGTATTTGTTGATTTAGTAACACATTTTATACCTATACAGAGTCCGCCTTTATCGGCTGAACCGGAACACTGTCACTGTCCTACGCGAATTCAATTAGCCGTAATGAATATAGTTTAACTATATTATAACGAATAACGAATTTTGGGATAACCGAAAGATGCTGTAAAAGATTATAGCAATATAATGGCAAACGACGTTCGAGATTTTTTTAAAAAACGAAAGCCACTCATTTAATTCTTTTACCTCTAGCACTTTTATTCGGCCTTGCAGAGAAAAACTAGAAACACATTCTCAAGATCTTTTTTGATCTTCTACCTAATAGGGTACTCGAAATTTTTATATGATGTTTCGATTCTTTCTGGCCATCATTAATTTTCTTATTTCTTACCGACGCCATATTGGATTTTTACACCGTCAAAAGGAAAATATATCTGCCTAAACTGCCGAAAATTTTTTAAAAGACAATTACAATCTAACCGAAACACAATTTACTTGTGTCAGGTCTAATATACAAAAAACTTTATTGCCCAATTTTAAATCAAAATGGGCTGCAGCATCAAGATAGAAAGATCGATTTATCGTCAATAACCATGACTGGCTAAATACGAAGTATGTCATTGATTTTGACAATACGGAGGGGTCCACACCAGAAATTTCTACACTGTCTGGAAGATAAACAGGTAGACCATGCAAAGACTATGAAGAATCTTCCGAGTCTACAAAGAAAAGGAAAGCTACAAAAATGATTCGGGATT
>JARFOC010006723.1:0-11114 GCA_031763485.1 Osmoderma eremita | reverse complement strand
AGATAATGTTAGACGTCGCACTCTGGGAGATTTGCACCACACAGAACACCACTTGAATAACACTGTGTTATTCAAGTTATTTAAGTGGTGTTTTGTGTGGTGCAAATCTCCCCGGAGTGCGACGTCTAACATTATCTTCCTTCGTAGATTCTGCTGAGGATGGCAACTTAGTTGCTGAAATACGTATCCACGTATGAGTTCTTCACTCATCGAGGTGGTAAGGGTATATTTTTTTTATTTTTTACTATTTCAAGCTACCGTATCCTATTTTGTATTTTATAACAAGTAATATGTTGCAATAAGATTTACTATACAAGATAAGTTGATTACTCAATTGAATTGCCATTTGTTTTATCTGGTAATCTAGAGTCTGTTTCCAAAGCGTTGCAGCAGGAATAATAAAAACATTTCGAGTGAGCGAATATTTACGTCTGATGTTTTTTAAATGAATATTTGTTGTAATAAATAATTGACACGTCGTTGGCCCGTCCTCAAATAGCCAATCAGATCGCAAAATATGACACTCCGTTAGTATTTTTGTAATTATGAGTGAAAAGGAGTGTACTTTAATCGGTTGGGAATTTCGGAAATTTAAAGTAAGGATTCGGGAAGAAATACCAGGATTTCATATCTCTACAATTCTCATACTGACATAGATTATTTCTGTCTGAGTATGTTAACTTTTATAAATGTATTATTTTTCGTTACTATCAGTTTAAGAGATTAGAAAATAAAACCTAATTTAGCCACCGCATATAACAAACACCATTTTTTGAATTGAGGTTGGAATACACAAAAAGAAAATCGCATATTCATTACTAAATACAACACAAACTGACTTAATATTATAATTATTACTTATTAAAAAGAAAATTAAAAACTAATACAACGAGCAAAGAAATTTTTGTCTAAATTAGCACTATATACCTTTTAACGTAAAGATAGACCTGAAGGTAGAACCCATAAAGGTGGATATTAGAGTTTTGCCTGCAATCCATAATAGATTCAACACAACTCGTTCAGGTAACACATGGTGTATGAACTGTTTGATTCACTTTATCCAAAAAGCATCATCACCACGAAACCGCACTAACCCATGAAAGAAGGGTGGTTTTGAAACGGTCAATATGGATTGTAGCAAATGTGCGATTTCGGCGCATGACAATACATACCAGTTATAGAACTAAATGCGCGGGTGCAAAATACAACACGCCCTTTTCTGTGAGATTATGTTATGTTAAAGAAAAGGGATCGTGAATTACAAAAAAAGGAAAATAGGTATAACGTACTTACAATAAGTGCTTGTTAAAAAACGAAATCTTTATATCGCCAATCTTATTGTTACCTCTGTAGCGCTTAATTAACTCGATAAAAAACGGCAATAGAATTGGTATAACTTTATCAGGACTGTTAATTTGCTGTTACTGGTGGATAACTTACCTGAAAATCCGCCATTCATCTGATAAACTTCAGCGGCGTTTGCACGAATAAACAACAATAAACAGACGGAAATTAATACCCTGTTGTGTTGCCCACAATTTTTTTCACGAGTCCTTATCTGTTATCACGTGTATAAAGCGGATGCCATTATCAAATAACATTCAAATTAACCGTCATAGAAAAAAGAAATAAGTTAAAGAATCATTTTGATTAATTTTGTACTGGTTTTCTTATATATATTTCCTTATAGTTCTTAAAAAGGGATGTATTTGCATACTTATCTAAATCAAGATGACCAAGAGCAATCAACGATTAATTACCGCCATACAAGAATTAAAACAGGTAGTTAACAATGTTTTGTGCGTTTCACACAATCCATGCAGGTGTTGTAAATGCATAATCTTTCTTTTTGTTTATAAACATACGATAACAAAGGAAAAATCAAGTAAACCTATTGAATCTTAAGAAAGATACATTTTTCTATAACGCGAATCCATTACCATTGCATTTTCATCCATGAAATAAAATTAAATATTTTAGATATTGGTACTTTATTTGCAATGCTCTTTAACATAAAATCAATTCATGTTCAGGTTTCTTTATTTTAAAAATTCAAATTTTTACACCAACACTACTACCAACTTTTCATTATATCCCTATAAACAACGGTCATTCCTATTTACATTAAGTTTAAACGCAAATAAGTTTTTTGTTGCAAGAAATATGGTTAGATTATTAACATGTTTGTTCTTCACTAATTTCAATAATTATAGATCATCCATCTGCTATAATTCATTTATTGATTCATTACCAACGTTTCCCTTCCGAGCAATGAAATTCCTCTAGAATTATAATCTATGTAAAATAGCGGGAAGGTGTTATTCATTAATTTTGCCGGTTTAGTTTTGTTAGTATTTTAAACCATAAACTACAAATATCAAATAATTTTCCATCTTATTCGGTCGGTAAAATGGCTTCGAGAAAGAAGTATTTGTGCAGCGTAATAGTATTCGATGTAAACTCCGAGAAAACTTTTAAAGAAGAAGCTATCAAAACATACTTGAATATCTGCGGTCAGAGATATTTCGACGAAAATCAGGACTGTTCCCAATTGATCTTAATCAATACTACAGAAACGTCCAATAGAAAGAATGATGGAGACAGTGAAAAGTACAAAAACATTGTCGAAGCAACTGAAATGATTGCTTACAACCTGAAGAATGTAAAACACATCCAAGGTTTGTACGTGTCCCTATCTGGTAGAACCTTATTGTAAATTTATTTCTACAGATGCATCTCCTGCGGTTGGGAATTGGATTGAAGGAGTCGGGGTGGCTGTGGAATCTTTATTAGAGAGCTCAGAAGATAAGAGGTATGATACTTACCAGTTAATTGTTTTGAGTGATTTGAAAACCCCTATAAATCTTGAGAAACGGGAGATTACTTCAGCCGTTAAGAGTATAAGGAAGCAATTGAATGAAATAGAGGCCTATATATATTTCTTGGGTTTGGAAGTGCCACTAACGAAAATGTTACGTTCAAAACGCGACATATACGATTGGGCTCGAAATCTTGATGTTCAAGACGCAAATGCCAATACCCGAATAGCTGCTCAAATTTTGGAGGAGTCCCTGGGGGTTATGTGCGACTTTTCAATGGGATTAGAGCTTGTGACTAGTTACAAGTACAGCAAGAGGGGTTATCCGTTTGTGGAGCCGCTGAAATTCGGGGAGGTTGAAATTTGTACTGCCTGCATAAAATATTTGGACGTAAAATCGTTGTTGTCCCTTAAACGTGATAAGGAAGGCTTCACGGAGAAAGTTCAGTAAGTTTAATTAAAATAATTTGTTAAAGCAGCACGTAAATCTGATCTGATTTGGTTTAGTGTTCTTGCAGAAGATCAATCTGTGGAAGTGGATTTTGCAAACATCACTAGAGGTTTGGCTTTGCATAATAAATTGGTGATAATACCAAGCGATGTTAGCAAGGGTGTTAAAGAATATAGTCGATTTTTTAAGTTGTTGGGCTTCACCGATATGTTAAATATACCTGAGGTAAGTGTTTTACTTTGTCATTGATCATTTACACTCATTATTCCACTGGTTCATGAGGAGAGATTGTTAACGATGGATGATTAATTGAGTTGTTGCTCTTAGGGCTATTTTCATCGTTTGTTGGATTTTGTTGATCTGATGTTTCGGCAGTTCGTCTACTTCCATGATCATGGTAGCTCTGATAGCTCATGATAGTTTCTTCTTCAAGTTTCATGTTTTTGACCTTGTTTATAAAAGTTGTTAGAAAAAATTGGTTCTCGGATATATTTGCCAAATAAGTTGCAATAATGAATTTGGCAAGAAACAGCTCTTATCAGAACTACCCTGATGACGGAAATAGACGAATTGCCGACACGTCGGATCAACAAAATCCAACAAACGATAGAAATACCCCAAAGAGCAACAACTCAATTCCACTGGTTGCTGTACAATATTTTGACGTGACGTTGGCGTTCAATAAAGTGCGAATCCACCTTAATCCTGTCATCGATCATTTATGCTTGTCACTCCACTGGTTGCTGGATATTAACCGACTTCAATGCCATTGCTTGGTCATTATAAGTAAGCATCAACTATGTGAAGTCTTTTTAGTAACTGTTACATTTTGAGTTAAACCAATTTCATTGTACTCGTGCAATGTATTTTACAATCAATACAAGTAGAATTTTTATTATTCACAATTAATCGTAGGATTACATGCTTGCTTCGAGTACAAGCGTAGTTACGGTGTACGATACGAAAGATCCGGAAATTGGAGTGGTGAATTACCTAATAAAAGCTTGCGAAAGAATGCAGAAATACGGCGTCGCCTTGCGAGCTTACACGAAGAACTGCCGCCCGAAATTATATTGTCTAATACCGAAATTGGATCCCCTATGTTTCGTAGCCGTCGAATTACCATACGCGGAAGATTTTCACATCTCGTACGCAACCAAAGATTGCGAATCGTTCAAATTTAATCCGGAGGCCTATTCCGATTATGATAACGTTGGCGAGTTAAAGGAGGACATCTACGCTTATTTGAACAGTGTTAATATCGATGGGAAAGCCAAGGTGCATCCGTATTTGAGAGAGAATTTTAACAAGCGCAAAATTCTTCCTAATCTCTTACGTAAAGTGGAAGGTAAGAATAAATTATTTGATTGTAGCACGAATTTGGTTAATGTGTTTCTTACCATTGTTATAAGGTGAGGAAATTGAGAAGACACCCTTGCCGTTGGGGGATTTACGGATTGAAGTGCCGGAAGAATATTATGAAAGTATAAATGCGAAATGGTTTTCGAGAAATCAAAAAAGTGTTGACGATGAGAAAATATGAGAATGTTATATTTATTTTTTTGTTTAAAACCTTGATAGGTTAATAAAATATATTTTCTTGGCAACTATTTATGTTTTTGAGTGGTCACAAAAAATAGTAGAAATAAAAAAAAACTTTCTTAGAAAACTTGTTTATTAACATTTCTCTTTAACGTTACAAATTTTCTAGCAAAATGGATGATTATAAATAACTTACGTCTTTTTGTTATTTTCAATATAAACACTTGCTATTAACTTATAAGTATATATCGAAAAAGGGGAGAAATTGTTTTTAAAACTGTTATCTTCAGATGAAAATCCTTCGGGGAAATTTGCATTAGCGCCAAATTCTATATTCGTAAGAGGTAACATCCCACACAGGAAAATTCAAATTTGCCGCCTTTATTTTTAGTAACTTCAAAGTTAGAGCATGAAATTACCTACAATTTTGTATACCCTTAATAGGTACTTTAATATCTTTATGTTGAAGTTACTAAAAATAATTGGGGCAAATTTGAATTTTGCTATGTTGGATGAGATATAGGAAAGAAATCTTAATATGTAAGCTGCTACATACTTGCACAACTTAATGACTAAGTTTTAGTAGGAATTTCTTTTAAGAAACTTTATCACATTTTGCAATTTAAGAATATACATTTATCAATATTGAACAAAGTCATTAATTATACATCAATCGTGACGTCTCATCCTGTTCGATAATAAATAAAAAATATACGAAATAATAAACACTAAAGGAGAATTATCACACAAAACACTCGCACGATCATATTATTTACAGTTCGAACTATTCAATTAATTAGGTCGCAGTGTCTGTTAACATCAATATCCCTTAAGTCCGTTGTAAATTTTGTTGTTCGAGCTTTGGTTTAGTAATCGCTTGATATCTGAAAAGATAATACATATTAGTGAAACTGAAATAATTTTTTTCGATATTTCTGAGAATTTAAAAACATTAAATTACCAACGCATCTTTGGTTATGATTACTAAGGGTGCGTTCCACTTGCAGCCATCATTGCTTAAAATGATAGACGGTAGAATCGTTGAATCAAACTTTAATTTTTTTTTAAATGCAAATCAACCAATCATTACACAGCACGTAATTGTGGAAATAGGTAATGTCGATAATAAAGCGTTCTTACTATTTCGATTCAAGGCAATCATTTTATGTTAGGAATACTTAACGATAATTTGTCAGAAACGAAATAGGTGGCAGCAGAGACTAAAATTTTGAGTATTTAAATATTAAATCAGAAAATCGCCCAATACGCGACTTGGGATTTTCTTTAAAAACTAGCCGTAACTTTTCTAAATATATAGCCCAATATGGCCATACTGGTGTGATCCCCCATTACAATACTTTGAACGTAGCCTGTTGGCGAATTTGTGAACGCAGTCATAAATGAGGTTATGTATAATATGATTTACTGCGTCGTTTTGGAAGATGTTTGACGGCTGAAACAGCTGTTAAGCAAATATGGCGGCGGGGTGTCATTGCCTTATTGTTTGTTGTGATACGGGCTCAAAAATATCAAATTTAATTGGGCCACGTCACACGATTGAAATGAATTCTTAGTAGTAGCCACCGGGTGCGCACTTGGGTTTAAATTTGGTCCCATTTCAAATTAGTTAAATCTGTTTTCACAGTTGGCGCCACTTTCACAATCAGTATATAAACCGACGCGGACCGACATAAAACATTTACATTTTGGTTCTCGTTTGTGTTTTACTGCCTACGTGAAACTATCTTTGTGCTTCCATTTTTAATTTTACATTAACTTGGCATTATTCTGTGCTGTTGTGTATATATATGGTAGTGAGAGTGTAAGTATATTTGTAGTTTATTTCTGTGAGCTAGTGTTTATATTTTAGATTAGTGTTGTACTTTAATTTTCAATTTATTTTAGTTTGTTATTATGCTAGCGGTAGTGTGTATATTTTGAGCTGGTGTTGTGTTTTAGTTTCAGTTTATAATTTTGTTTTATGTTTTGCATGTTCCATACAGGTATATTAGTGTAAACTGTGTAGAAAAAGTACATTCTTCCAGGTTTGTTTGTAGCAGACATTTCTTGCCAGAATATCATAGCAGAATATATTAGCCGAAATGGACACTTGTTCTGGGTGGCTGTTCCGACATTAAATTTGCCTGCTCCATGTAAGTGTATATACTTATATTACTTAAAATACTACTTATGATGGAAGTTTGAATGCATTTGTGTTTCTGTTATCATTGCTTCCTTGTTTTATGTTTTAATTGAAATATTTTTATTGATATGCTATAATTAACAAATATCACTTTAAATGAAGTAAATTATGCTATATATCACAATATAGCATAATTTAATGCCTGCTGTAGAGGGATAAAAGCTATTAAAAACCCATTGACAATGTATATTATCAGTGACTTTTCCCATTTTATGAGATGTCATGACCACTTCACTTACAGAGATGGTATATGTAGTAGAAACACGATGTGTTACATGGGATGTATTACAGTTCAAATACATTTTTAGTGCAATGTCACTCCTGCATGAAATAACATCCTTGGCATTAGTTGTAATAGTTTTTTCTATGTTTTAGGTGATGTACTTTGTAGTTCAACATATGTAAATGAACCATCAACATCTACCCAGTCCATCATACTGCTTCAACATAGAGGCAACACCTGCAGAGGTGGGTGAATTGTTTCCATCGACATCTGCTCCATCTGACTTAGGTCGTAGCTTTACTGAATTCGACTTACAATTAGATCTGTAGGATTTGTTGTTAGAAGAAGAAGGTAAATTAAATGTTGAAGTTTAGGAAAACAAAACCTTTTTTTTTGCTGTTTTAGGAATTGAAAGTATCATTTCCACAAGCAACAGAGTAAGATTTATATCTCCTCCGGTACAGGTATTGTATATGATTGTAGTACATATCTTATTTTATTAATATATGCACTTATAGGATTATGAAAAGCAAGGAGGCATTGTCACAGGTTACATTATAAAAAAAGTGTTATCTGGGCAATTATGCAGAATGTAGAAATAGCATCACAAACAACTGGATGTCACCTTTTCACATAATCAATGGCATTTACATCTGAACATAGATTGCAATATGGAAATGAAGTATTCTATGGGAAAATGAAGCTAATCTACACAGGCTGCTTTACGATATTTAATTAAATTGTGTATGTGCATAATCTGTAATAGTTATACTTTATTTGACAATTTTTGTACTTTTGACAAAGCCCGTTTTTCTAGACAAGAGATAGCACTTCTTTATTTTCATTACTACAATGATTCAAAGTTTATCGATGTGAAATTGTTAACATCAATGAGATAGTGTTTTTTGCTTGATTCAGCATTTCAATATCAGTATAATAAACGTTGTTTATTAAAAATAGAATCATATCAGCAGTATCTTAAAATTACCAACAAATTGAATGAATTTTATTATCAACAATGGTGTGACTTCCATAGGCGAATGTTCGAAACCAATCAAACAAAATTTCAACATAAAATGTACAAAACTATGTGTTAAATTTAAACCAAAAGCATGAGTCTGTAGAGGAAAAACTAATGTTGTAATCATTTGTCTGAATCGTTTAATAAACCTGAAGTAGGTGCAAATTTTGTTTGCTGTATTTCAAAACCGCGGTTGAGTCAGCTATTAAGTATTTAGATACCTCAAATAGCGAGTTTGTTAGAGAAGCTTGCAAAATTTCTATAGCTTATAATTTCAAATCAAATTAATCTTTTAATTGCAAAAAACTATTAATTTATTAAGAGGCTCAGACAAACGAATACAAGAATTTTCTAGTAAAAGTAATAGTAGTGTGATGTATTATTACGTGTTATTTTATATGCATAATAAAGGATTTTATATTACTCTGCATTATAAAGATATCCTTCCTAAAAATTAATGTACAATAAGTACACCCTATATTCATAGGTTTAAATTTCGCGCCGCGAGATTGCTCGTAGCGCCACGTGGAAATACATATTGAACTATAAAATTGGCGCATGCTTTTTACGTTGACTTGCCCATCTCCTTTAGTATTATCTCTGGTAGTAGCCTTTATATACAAGGGTAGTAGATATGAAGTGAAAAATAATTTTGAAAATTTAATCAATAATCATAAAAACTTACCTTCTTTCTCTTCCTCAGTAAACTCTTGTTTTGGAAATTCTACATCAAATGTAATGTATAATGTGCCCTGCAGGTTATTATCGTCATAATTCGGCATGCCCTCCCCCTTCTTACGAATTCTAGCGCCAGGCCACGTTACCTTGTCCCTCGTTATCGATACCATATGGCCATCTAAATGTGGCAATTCCAACGTAAAACCGACCAGGGCATCCTTTGAGAAAGATAGATTAAAAAATGCTTTAAAATGAAACAATATATAAATTACCTGCAACGAGATAGTTATATTGGTATAAAGATCATCTCCTCTTCTTTCAAACATAGCGTGTGGTTGTGTCTTAATCCTCAAAATCAAATCACCAGGTTCACCGTCCAAATGTGGTTCACCTTCTGCGATGAATCTCGTTTCTTGCCCGTCCACCATGCCAGGTTCGATTTCCATTTCTAAAATCTTTTCTTCGTTCACTAATTTAACATTGGGACACTCGTCGCAGACAGTTTGCTGCATCATTTGGAATCGACCCGGTCCCAAATTCCTCGTAATCATTTCTTGGCGACAGTTGCACTTCCTAGTGCCCTTCGTTTGTTTAATTACTGGTTTATTCCTGGTGATCTCGATGAAGGTTCCACTATATACATCTTCCAATGTCACCAAAACATCCATGACTACATTAGCCCCCCGGGGCGCTTCGTTCTGTTGCTCGTTTCCTCCGAAATGAAAACCGAAATCTCCGAAGAAGCTGGCGAATGGGTCAAAACCGTTATCCATCATGCCGTCTTTCTGCAGGCAATCCTCGCCGCATCTGTCGTACTTTTTTCGTTTCTCCTCGTCCGAGAGGACTTCGTACGCCGCCCCCAGGTCCTGGAATTTGTTCGAAGCATTCTCATCGTCTTTATTCTTGTCGGGGTGTAATTCCTTCGCTAGTCTCCTATACGCCTTCTTGATATCGTGTAAGCTCGCTGATTTAGAGACGCCGAGTATCTTATAAAAGTCTCTACCAGCTAAGACTAGGGTTAGGGACGATATAAACAAATTGAAAAGTACTAAAACGATCCATTTAGACAGCTCCATATTTTGAATGGTTTTCTTTGATTCAAGCACGCATAACACTACTACCGCTAACAGATATATTTTATCACTAGGGCCGAATTTATATTAATACACCGATTAGTTCATGTTCATACATTTTCTATAGTTTATTGTGCATGTATGTAATATGTACACGCAAGTCAGATCAAATTTTCAACATGTGGATTGATTTGATTGGTTGACCAAATTGAATTGTAGGCAACCCAACGTGCAAGCGATGCCCTAATATTTTAAATATTCATTAGGCCCTTATCAAAAATGTGGATTATTACAAACTGATAAAAAATATCGACTTACGTAATTTCTCAAAAAAATATTTGTGTTTGCCTTAAAAAAATTCCGTTAATTCCTAAAAAAACTCAAGTTATATCATAATTATACGCCCTTGCCAACAAACGAACATAGCAGCGCCCCCCGTGGCAGAGTGACCAACGGTTGATTAGCGAGAAATTTAACTTCAAGTGTTTAATTAATGTTGGCAATAATACTGCGAAAAACGAATGTTTAATGTTGAAAATTCTGAAAATGAATCAGGTGATTTACTTTCTTTACAACCAGGTAGTGAAAATTCATCTTTGAATACCCCATCTCTGTCACCAACTTAAAATGAAGAAGTGTCATCCTCAATTTTAATAGTGTTTAAATTTTTATTATATTTATAATTAGTTACATGTTTCTTATTCTGTTTTTAGAATTAATTTTTATTTTCGGTTTCTTAGATATATCTGTGATTTCTCCTAATTAAATATATTGGTCAATACTTCCACCTAATGTTTAATGTAATAATGTCGTAGCTAAATTTTTAACCTTTTACTGTGAATTTTGGCGAAAAATTTTATTCTCAGAAATGATTAAAGGTCGAATTAAAAATGTAGTCACGGCATTATTCGTAGATGTATCACAATCGAAACATATCTAACTTTTAATGTCGCGCCATATTTCATAGCCACGGTTCAGTCGAACTTTGGCTGTAACTTTATTGCTGTTCTGGGGCGCTATTCTCATCATCTTCGAATGTGTTTCGCATACGCTTCTATTCGAGTGGTTTATATTCGAAGACCGAGGAGATTTGGTATTCTTACCT
>JARFOC010006712.1:0-11115 GCA_031763485.1 Osmoderma eremita | reverse complement strand
CCTAATGTAGAGTGATACAATAGGCCTCAAGGCCGCAGTGTTAAGTCTCTGCATTAGGATAGAAACAAACAAAACAACAACAACAACTGGTGATGAGAGTTGGGTGTTCAAGTATGACCGGGAAACAAAACGCCAGAGCATGGAATGGCGTACTTCAGGCTCTCAAAGCCCAAGAAAGGAAGAATGAGCAAATCAAATATTCCTTGGCTATCAAAGAAACAAATCAGCATTTGTTTCTTTGAGAGTCAAGGAATCGTTCACAAAGAGTTCGTGTCTCAAGGTCAGACAGTTAATCAACATTTTCACCGAGAGGTTCCCGAAAGACTTCGAAAAAGCGTCATCTGTGTGAGACCAAACATCAAGAACTATTGAATCCTGCAGCACCACAATGCGCCTTGTCACACAACAATTTCCATAAACGGTTTTTTGGCCTGTAAAAATATTTCTGTGGCTCCACTGCTTCCTTATTCACCTGACCTGAGCCTTGTGACTTTTTTCTCTTCCCAAGATTGAACATTAATCTGAAGGGACATCATTTTGGGACATTGGAAAATATTAAAACGACTGTAACCGACCAGTTAAAGGCGATTCCAATATCCGAGTTCGAGCACTGCTATGAGAAATGGAAAAACCGTATCCAACGCTGTGTGGTTTCCCACGGGAGCTATTTTAGAGAGACAACGTTCAATTGTAATTATATTCAAATAAAAATATTTAAAAATATCAGTCCCATTATTTAATTGACACACCTCGTACATATGTTGTTATACTCTCTATTAATGGAATGAAGATTACTACTACTATTATTATTACTAAAGAGAGAGTATGGCAAAACATTTTTTCACCTTCAAGTTTTTGCATGTCTTCACGTACTAGTACTTTCCTCAAGTACACTATTAATAAACGAGCAAAAATTTTTCGAGTAGCTATTTAAAGTGCTAATTTAAGCTAGCGTTTAATAGCTTCATCGCATGCGACATTATATCTGGCCTTAAAATCGCCGACACCGCTCAGGCGACTCGATTTCAATTTGAATGGAGACGAAATCCGGGCGATATTATCCGATCTCAGAACACGAAACTGAATAAATGTGCTACGTGCATACAATACGTCCGGACGGACTCTAGAAAAAGGAAAAGTGACGATCGTACGTACAATGCATGTGTACACAACTAATACCCGAGTCACGATTGACACACTTAGGATCCTGTGTCTCTCGTGTGCCACCCAGCAACGACACGACAATCAACCTTTTTACTGATTTAATTGCCGTCATTGTCCACCGCCCCAAGGAACTGTCCGTTGCTGTACTATACTGGAAATGATCTCGCTGGTTACGAACCGTTTACTGCCGTGATCCGGACCAAATTAAATCGATTGATGATTACTGGAACCACATATGATGTCCGCGATAATAATATCTGATCTGTACACATTCCGCTTTAAGTGCATCGTTGAGAGATCTTCTACATCTGTATGTTATGCTATTTGTGTTACATTATAAAATAGATGATGCAGATGTCGCTGTGGTGGTCAAATATGAAATGGTTTAGATATTCGAACCTGTGCTGTTTAATGTCCTGCAGTTATTTTTATAATCCCATCAACAGTTTTTATAAAACAAAGCTTCTTCGGTTCTTCTATTGTTGATAAACAATGGATGTCTTTGTTAGAAGTTATTAAAGGAACAAACAAAAAAGTTGCCAACATCCACTGTTCTTTTAAACTAGTTTTTTAAACAGCAAGATCTTATGAAATCAATCTCTTCAACGCACAAACTTAAAGAATCTATTTGGAAATTTAGGAATTACATATTTAGGAGTTATATAAAGAAAACTAAAAATTTTGTTTGGGAGTAGTGCCGTTTTTTTAGTGTATGATTAGGTGGAATTATAATATCTTGCCTAACAAACCGCAGTTATTGTAGGGGTATCGCGGGTAAATGGTTCTGTGATATACAGAAGGTGTATCGCAAGTGCAAATCGCAAATAAACACAAAATATTTACGAGGTACTGTACGTGTAAACCAGACGTATGTACGTCACTAGACTTGAACGAAACAAAAATGACAGTGGGAGTAATTCAGTGGATTGCGTTAGAGGGAAGACGCAAATTTTCAAAAACAATTTCTTCTTCACTATAGGAACTATATGACGTCAACGTTGAACCCTTACTGATAAATGAATCACCTCACTCTTGCGAAGAGCATATCTTAGTTTTACCCGAGCCAGAGATTCTAAAGCTGGTAAACTTGCAAAACATCGGAATCCATACCATGCAGTGGCTGTCCTTGAGCCATAATCTAAATCCCATTAAGCATGTGTAGGGTAATAGGTATAGAATGTCAGGGCTAAAATCCAACACGTAACTAAATCATAAAATGGCCCTTACCATCCTAATGAGTGAAAGACTCTAGATTCATATTTCGGCAAATACGTAAGCATCCTCACTAGAACCTACAAAGGAAAAAAAGCGTTAGACTTAGGTTATTATATATATTTATAGTCCGTGCTCATGGCGGTGCTCATGCTCAAGTACTCGTTGACGCCATTTCTGCATGTATTTATAAAGGACGCGCATGCTTAAATACGCACCAACGCGTATTCCTCAGTCCACATAAGCGAATACAAGCTTCAACTGCGAAGGCGAAGCGGTTTTGGAGAATTGTGTTACAATAAATCTGTTATTAGGAACAGATATGCAAACTTATCGGCCTCAATGAGATATCCTAATGTAAGGATACAGTCTCACGACATCGCCTAATAGCAAAACTTCAGCAACAGTTACAATCGGTATTATTATCAAACAACTTGAATTTATGTGACATTAAAATACGAAATAAACCACAAATGAAACAAATAATTAATAAAATAATCAAGCTATCAAGCTCCGAGTCATTTCTCTTATAAACATATGCATTATAGGCGTAATGGTTTATAGCGCCCGTCGCAATCATAATTTTGATTCCATATTTTCGAGGTTTATTCCGGATATACGTCCTCTAAAATAAGCAACCATTTCATCTACGCATATGTTGGCATATGTTTTTTTATATGCACATGTTTTTTTGCTGTTGCGAAAAAATATATCAAAAATTTCATTAACTAGTGCTAGTGCGTCCTCCTTTACTCGTTATGGCCTAGTTGCGGGGTCGTCAAACCTAAGGCTCACCAACAAAACAGAAAACCTTTCTCCACTCACGACACATCTGAAGATTTCTCTTCCGGTTCCATCGGTGGCGAAAAGGGCGTCAATATCTTCATCGTTAGATTTAAATATGGCTGTGTATACAAGTAGTCCAAAGAATGCTCGAATTTCATTATTGTTGGTATTCTTCAAATCCACTCTCGTTGAGTCGTTGTGTTTTTGACGCATTTGTTCCAATTTTTTGTTCGTCCGAGTTAAGATAATGGCTATTATTTCTTCAGTAAACAAAACGTTCCAAATTTTAATTGGATTTGCTTCATGTCCTAAACTGCGAGCCTTTTAGTCCAGGTAGCGTAACAACTATATTATGACCGGGCGTCCACATATATCTCGTTGGTTCCATTGAGGATATATCGATATATCGATTTTTTCCATAAAAGTATGTTCTTTCTGTAGTCGAATCGTTGTGGCTACTTGCATTTGAAAGTGGTTGCTGCGTTAAATCATCATCGAGTACTAATTGTTCGTCATCATTCGCAGACTGCTCGCTACCGCTTTCGTGGTCATTCACAATATCACTGCCGTTCTTCTACGTCCGACGTACCGGAGTCCAGTTCATTATACCATCTTAGAAGCGTACTTTCATAGTCTTTATCGTTAAATCCAACAGTGCCTTTTTAAGTACTAGCACGTAAATCCATCTAAAATATCATAAATGTAAAAACAATTATTAACATTATTAACCACAAAAATTTACGTTAACAGTGAGGTGGAATCAGCGAGACTCCCTGACGTGCAAAAACATAAGCTCACTAACACACGGTTCAAGGTACATAGGCGTGCGTTTTTGCCACTTAATACACAAGGTAGTTATAGCGAATAAAATAACTGCTCAAGCTCACCGGTTACGAGTTACGATTAAGGCCGTATTTTAGAATAATTCACACATGTTGTATTTATATTTGTACAACTAATTTAACTAATTAATTAGAACTGTTATAATAAAGTAAGTAAAGTAACATTTGGTATAATTCGTGCTAGTGAGCACTGGTTGCAGTGGGTTTAGACATTTTAAATGCTAAAATGCTAGAACTAAACTAAATCCTGGGACTATTTACTGTAATAGTAAAAGATTTATTGCGTTATTTCAACTTGTCCTCTAAATATTTATGTGTTTATCTACATCTTAAATTTTTTTGACGCAATTATTGACTTAATTATGAAGAATAATTTTGAATGGTTTGCACCATTAATTTATTTGCTTTACCTATTTCATTATTTAGTATTACAGTAAAAAAAAAACATATCTACATTGAATACATGAACTAATCGTAGTTCCTATTTTTTTCCTTATGGGAGCCGTCTGACATAAGTCTCCGAAACCACTTCTGTCCGTTGGCTTTTTGCAATTATTTCCAAATACATGAAGCGAATGAGCTGAAGTGTTTCCGGAGACTTATGTTAGAGGGCTCCCTTAAAGACGGCTCGCATAGTTCCTATTTCTACCTTCTCTATATAGGTATTAATAAATTTTAAAGAAAATGAACATTGTCTCCAGATGTACGATAAATAATTTGTGATTCAACATTTCATATTACTATATTATTACTATGATACATTCTTTCTTTGAATTATTTTACAGGAAAGGAGAGATACGCACCATGGACTTTGTGTAACTCCCAAAGGAATATAATAGGAAAATTGCTACATGAATGATAAAAATGCATGGAAATGTGATACGTTTTTATCAGCATATTACGTAGATATGTATGTATACTACAGATTTAGCTGCAATTTGACGCTCGCGGAAATCCACTATTTGCGGTAATTTAAAAATAGAACTACAGACAATTCCTTTTTAGGCTGGCAAGTTTTCTATTTGTGAATACTGTTTAATATACACTTTCCGTCATTCATAGAGGTTTTGATAAAATACCGCAATAAATTTTTATATTTCTGGGACATTTTAATAAACCATCCTTACATGGAAATTTATTCATTTCGATGAAAAAAAACAGGGTGCTGTGCTGTTTAGTCAAATAGATTCGGAAGAATTCTAGTCGTTTTCTATATATTTTCATGATTTTGAACTTAATATTACTGCCAATTGGATTTGTAAAACATTTATGTAAATGATGCAAAATGTGCTAAATGTAACCTAACACGTCAATATCTCATTCTATAAAAATTATGTTCAAGAAAAGTTTCAATAAAGATCTTATACAGTAATATAAACTGTAAATTATGTGACCATGTATTATGTCCCACGGGATGTTCTTAAACTAAGACTAGTTTCGACGTTTATAAATTAATTTTTTTCTAACATAAGATCTACATATAAGGTTTGAAGAAAATCCAATTCTTAATACAGAGTTTTTAGCAATCCCAAATTGCTTGAAATATTTTACGTTAAATTAAAATAAAATGCCAAAAAGCCAATGTACCATATGATCGAACACTTTTGTCCTGGAACGCCATGCAATTATATAAGTAATCCCATTATGTTATTATGATACTATTATCCTTTACTTGTAAGTGCCACAAGGCAAGGAACACATGCCGTCGGAGATGCCAACCGGGCACAGTCAACGCTGAAACAAAGAATGTAAACTGTGCCGGTGACAGATCAACACATGCAATGAGTACATGAAAGTATCACAGATATTGAGGAACAAATAACTCTATCTATACGAAATCTTTCGCAGCAAACACAATTTTCATATGCCTGTTAATTCTTGGAAAAGATCCTCATGAATTTCTGCTATTTTCTGCTTTGCATAGCCTGTTGACCCTGGATTGTCCCTGAATATATTGGGTTGGATTTTTCTGCATGCAGTAGGCTCTCGCAGAAATTGCTCGCCATTGGGGATTGTCTTGTAATTCGCAAACTGCACCAAGATTGAAGGAAATTCCTTTTTCTATTGGTTTATTTTGCTGGCGGTTAGAACGAACAGACGTTTTCACTTCCTGCTTATCACTGGAACTAGTTACTGCAACCGTTACTTCACAAACTGTGTCATTGTCAGATTCACCACTTTTCTGTTCCTCGTTCGTTAAACAAGTTCAGTCGAAACAAGTACGAACAAGTACTAGCAAGTAGGAACAAGCTCTGATCGGTTAATGCAGTTATATGCCTGGTTTTATGTTTTATAATGTTTTATATGTTGAAATTATGTATATATTTACATGAGGTACATGCCTAAATGTTTAGCCCTTTCAAATGTTGCAACCAAGAAAAAAATTGAGAAATAAAGTTTGTCAAAACATTTTATTGACCGGTGTGGTGGTTCTAGTGTTAACCCCTAAAGCGTGATTATCTAAATAGCCCTCATAAAATACAAAAGCTTATCGCAGTTAACTGGAAACGTCTGCGACGCAATTACACCCCAGAATTTTAGGAATGCTAGCAATAATTTCATGCAAAAGATGATCTTGTAAATTGAAAATGAACGAGTTCATTTATCGTAGGTATTTTTATCTTTCATTTTTTCAACAGAAATCTACGCGTCCCTAAAACCTAAAAGGTTTTGATTGGTCGGTATTATGTTTTTATTTCAAACTTTGAACAGTACAAATCCATAAAAATAATGAGCCAAACATTTGTTCATACTTATAAATGACGAGAACAATCAGAGTTAAATTATAAATTCAATTATACTCCAATTTAGAGTGTTGGGTACTGAAACTGCTTTGTCTGAAGCAATCTTTTTTTGGAAACTGTGCGGATATATACAGCATGTTACATTTAAAATAAATATATATTTTAAAAAATAAAACTAGCTTTATATAAGACGCAGACGATAGAACGAATTTTTTTTCGTAACTTTTTATAAAGCTAAAGTCTTAACCATATTGATTCACCCACACTACGAGAAAAAACTTCGCTCTGCTCTAATTCGCACAATAATGAATACCTGCCTTAATACGGTTTATATTGCGAATGGGAGGAGCCTCGGTGTTGCCGGTAAGCAAGACATCTTTATCGAAGTTTGAATTTTGGAGTGTTTTTAGTAAACATCATTAATCTTATTTGCTCGAAAGTACATGAATATGACATTGTCTTCTTGGATAAGTAAGTATGGAAATTTTCAAATCGCTAGGACATTCAGAAGTGTGTTAAAATTGCAGCAGTAGGTGTGGCGACTACTGACATACCCGACACAAGTCATGTTAATATAAAGCTTTTAAAAACTAACCAATTTAAAGATCTTGAAATTCACTTTCAATTTGGAGAGCCCGTCTGATATGATAAAAGTATTTGGTTTCGCCAACACAACACCACCACATTACTAAAAAGTAATCAATGAATATGAGTAGTTGTTAATAAATTACCTTCATTATCTTACAAATGCCTCTCTCTCTCTTGCAAAACAAAGAAAGTCGAAAGTATCGAAAACAATTTAATAATAGAATATTCTATTAAAAGAAGTACTGTGGGAACCTGAATAAGTTAATTCTTTTTTCTGCACAAAAAGCCGCTTAAAGCAGGACTTAAAATAACAAGTTTAGACAAAATTCCCGTATACGGAGTGAACGTTCTCGTGCTGCGCATAGTGAGCCGAATGTGTCAGACAAGAAATGCATTTCTCCGATGCATCTCTGTATTAGATAAAAATGAAGCAATACTATACATTCGCCGGCATCCGTACAGGAGAGTAATGCGTATTTTGCTCTAACAAACTGAAACAATCTATTATTTTACTCTTTATTGAGCTTATCCGCAGCTGGCGAAAATTCATTCTGTATATGCGCACCTTACATATAATAGCTACAAGATAAACGGTTACACTTTTCAAGTTTCCTTCTTTTTTAATGCACTCATGTAAATTTAATTAAACAGAAAATGTGACAACTTAATTAGAAACAGGAAAGACAAAATTTTTATAATCCGCGAAACAGTAAACTTTACTGTTTAAGACAAGTACTCCTCAACAGAACACAGTTGTTAGGACAATGTTGTGTGGGATTAATGACCCTCAGTAAAGTCTTTTTCGCCTTACACTACTATTATTTTATTATATCAAGTTTTTAGTTATATTTGCTATTTCACAAAATTACAAAGGAAAGAACAACGAAAAGTATAGGTAGAGGTAGAGAAAACGTCGTGATATTTACTACTCCGTCGCAGTTTACGTGTACTACGTGCCGGTTGGCTGATTTCGTTCGTATTTTCACTTTTAATTTCTGCGTATTTTCTTCTTTTGCGATCGGTGAAAGTGGAACTGTTGGTCAAGGTTATAGCATAGCGAATGGCGTTGCATAATTCCGCATAACAAATCGCAGATAATTATGTTTCAATTAATATTATTAGTTCGGATTATTAATGGCCCGTTATTGGTGGCCTTATTTTTTACTGCGAGAATTTTTAGTCATTAGCGTTGTATGCAGAACATACAGCCTCTAAATCAGTTGCTGGATGTGTGGGTGGATTATTAAAATGTCCTTATACACCGATGTCTTATTTGGCCATTGAAAAAATTATCAATATAAATGTACCTGCGTGTTAATGATAGTTATACGCTCTTGGCTTACACTAGATGAATGTAACGGTAAAAGTCAAATGGAAAACCTATACTGTGAGTAAAAACTGGAATTCTGGAAGTATTACTTTAGTTTCAAAAGATTTAATATTAAAAATGTTCGATGTAAGTAAGTTGTTTGTTGTTATTGATTACAAGACGTTAATGAGAATCAAAAATTTTAAATGACTGTCCACCACGAGCAAAAATTGTAGTACGAAATCAGAGAATTGAAGAGGCAAATGGAATATTTAAACACCACAATGGAGGAACTGGCAAAATAGATCATGAAACATCAAATAGAATTAGCAAAGTAACAACAAATTGTAGAATACTACAAAACGCATTCTCTGATAAAATAGCCAGTAATTGTAAGATAAAGATTTATGAAACAATAATGTTGCCGATGCACATGTAAGGTGGAAAATTATGGGTGCTAATGGAACAGTGAGAAAAAATACTAAAAACACACGAAACGGAGGTGTCACCTAAGATTTAAGAAGTAACTGAAATGAACAAAATTCAGAGTTCAACAATCTAAAATTGAAAAGTTTAATGGCCAAAATGAGATACAGTAACTGAGATGGTTTGAAGACATGAAAAATTTGAAATAGTGATGTAGCTATGGTAGCTTCAGTTATAGACAAAAATTGCTCAATTACATATAAATCCAGAAGCTACTATAAAGGACGATTCAAAAAATTGACAAAAGCTATTGTAGATTCCACTCGTCGAAATAAAATAAAAAGTCTGAATAAACATATGTCCGAAAACTTTCGGTTAATCAGATACAACAAATTGATCGCATTTCGTTATTGGGAATCGTGTGAAGTTACTTTATCGCAATAAAAATGCTTACAAATGATAAGCAAATTGCATTGCACCAAATGACAGCCACCGACTTGATTGCGTAAATTTAAACGTCCCACCAAGGCTTCCCTTGCACATGTAATCATACCAAGTGTCGTTTGAGTTATTTCACACGCAGCTAAATCTTCTTCCGTATCGACTGGTATTTTGCATGCTAGACTTTTTAGACGGCCTCAATATACAACATCCAGAGAAGTAAAGTTTGGTGAGCGTGCTGACCAGTTTCTGTGACTTGTTCTGCCAATCCATCTATCTGGATATTCACATTCAACCATTCACGAACATCTCTACTAAAATGTGTCGGTGCTCCATCGTGTTGAAACCACATGACAGCACGGAGCGTCAGAGAAGCCGCTTCTAGGAGTTCTGGTAACATGTTCTTCAAAAACTGACATGTACTCATTACGGAGATGGCATTGCAAATGCTCCTATTAACTAATCACCGACAACACCTGCCCATATATTAAATGAGAATCTTCGCCGATGGCCTCTGCTATGTATTGTATGTGGATTTTCATACGTACATCTTTGGAAAAATTAGCTTTGTCGGTAAATAGTGTGCTACAGGTACAGGCAGGTTCCACAGGGTCGGCAATAAAGTAATGTAGAAGCCACCGGTAAAAATCAACCAGAGGTCCAAAGTATGTTGGTGTTAACCGTTGCACTTGTTGTAGGTGATATGAATCCGGCGGATGCTCATGCAAAATTTTCCATAGACTTGATTGGGATATATTTACTTCATGTGAAATTGCACTAGTTGACGGTTCTGCTTCGATGCGATTCAGTACAATTTCTTCATTACTTGCCGATATTACCAATGCGATTTTACCAATCAGCGCCAGCGCTAGCTTTAGTACCAGTCTCACCTAATCCCTCATGACGAGCTGGGGAGAATACTAACGATTGGCATAATGTAATGCGCAGAGTCGGCTAGCTTCTCTAGAATTCCCTCGTGTTTGCCCATACATTAAGTGCACTTCGAAGCAGCCATGACTTCAATTCTGAATGAAACAACTTATCTCCTTAACGGAATGCTTTCGGACGTATGTTTGTTGAGATCTTTTGCTTTATTTTGACGAGTAGGATCTACGGTTAGCTTTTGTGAAAGTATTTTTGAATCATCATGTATCTGAAGGGATGAAGATCATCGCTTCCACATCCTAAGTATAAGAGGCATGGGGATAAGTAAGTAAGCTTCTCCGTAACTAATTTAATTCAAAGAAAGAAAGTTTCTGCCAATAGCCGACACGTACGTTCAAAAAATGAAGTATATAAAAAATATACCTCTGAGATCACACAACACGTCTGATTGTATAGTTCCAGGCATCCTCACGTACAGACAGCTGTTTCGGACTCACTTAGTCCTCATCACTGCACGTCGGAGGATGCCTGTCGCTCGTTCAATATTCCGTATCGCTAACCGAACGTTAGCACATGTCTTTAAGGAAAATCCTAGAGACATATAACGCCCAGCCGCGGATTCATAGAACAATCACCAAAACCGGTAACTAAGTTACAAGTCAGCTGAGATCCGTGTTAGCGTGTGATCTTATCGGCGTCGAATGACTAAATAAATCAA